>AWOL01S0010262.1:2621-57795 GCA_000715115.1 Nicotiana otophora | reverse complement strand
TATATATATAACGCAAGCAAATACCCATGATTATTTGCATGTAATATAGATAACATATAATCGACTTTAATCAAATGTAAAATCGATATTTATTTTTTGAATTATGATCATGATCATGACCGCGAAAAGATCATCTAACATAAACAAAAACCGTTTACGATGAGTGTAAAATTATAATAACCCGTTATATAAATATAATTTAAAAGATAAATAATTAATTAAGTGGCTAGTGAGCCTACGTTATAATGATACATTAGTAGGGTAAATAGGTGATTATTGATAGTTATAATTTTAGGTTTGAAACTTATTTATTCTCAATATTAAAATTTTAACTTAATTACAAATTATTATACAATTTACCAATTATATACAAAATAATATATTAGAATCTAATCTTTCCTCTTCCTCTCCCAAATTCAAAACCTGGACCACGGTCACCCTAACTGCCGTCAGGCCGTGTGCACAAATTAAAAAATGGGCTCATCTCCAAGCTCAGCTCACAATTGAGTTGAACTGCAGTCGCATTGTAGATATTTCATCTTCATGTGATATATTGGAATCGTCAATTCTTAATCATTGTTAATTTGCCTCCATGACTCCAATAAATTAGATTACGATTTAAGAACTCAACTGTTTTATCAGTTGTAGTTGACCCAGTTTAATTTTTGGGAAGAATCTTATCTATGACAGACAAGGAATGGTTTGATACCTAGTTTAAAAGCTTCATTGACAATTATTAAAAAGTTTTGAAGCTTTGAATTCGAAAATAGAATTTCGCAAAACTGTTATTTGTTTGGAGTGGGTGTTGTTGCAAATAATTCGTATTATCCTTTGGAGTTTATATCTCAATTTTGAGAGAATTTGGTGAATATTCGATGGGATTTTGATTAGAATTTCAGATTGAAACTCGAAAAAAAAGACATAAAAAGAATTTTATATATTTTATATTTCGGGTGTACAAACGAAATACAAAATATATACAACTAACATAATTTTATACAAGCATATAAATTATATGTAAAATATAGTTTTTGACCGGATTCTGTACAAAAGAATTGTATTCAGGTTGTAGATAAATTGTAGATTTTGACCGGCTTTGTATATATCTTGTAAAAACAATTTAGTTACTTTTTGTAAATAGAAAAAATTAGCTAAAACGAATAAATAAATTGAAAATTTCATATATATACGAAAAAATCCCTAATAGGAAGGTATAAAGGGAAAGATAGTAGGCCAGGCCCACATTGGCTGAAATCTGTCAACAAAGAAAATGGGGTATTATCACTTTTAGCCTGCGTCAAAAACTATTTATATTTAGTAGTCTTAAAACTTACTTTAAGCATGCACCAGAAATTATTTAGGTCTGATAGCTAAAAAGGTTTATAATATTTGTATAATTTTTGTATATAACATACAAAATATATATATATATAAATTTTATACATTATTTTCGACTATTATTTTTACCGTGGCCATATAGCGTCATTTTTCCAATGAAAATCTCGGCGGCACCTTTTCAAGAACCAGTAATGTTACTCCATTCGATTAGTCCTTTTAGGACATTAGCTAATTAAGGAGAACTCTTCAGGCCAAAAAAATAAAATAAAATTAAGGAGAACTCTTGACGCAGACATATCTTCTATTACTTTGCTATAGCTCTAGACCAATGAGATTCAAGGACATTTAGCTACAGTTTCGGCACTTCATTTCAAAGGTATTGATATATCTTTTCACTTTGTGATTGTTATTTTGGAACATGAATCCGTTTGGATTGGTTTATTTTAAGAAAAAATTATACAATATACCTATTAGGTTCAAATTAATTATCCGTTTTTGTCCATTTAAGAATTAATCACAATTACTATCAATCCAGCCCAAACCTATTACTCAACTACCCATTTTCTTTTTTCTCTTAAATTTGTTGTACCTGGTATATAAAATATACGGCCATCTCCGTAGATTTTGCGATTGACGGGAATTATTAGGTCATCGGAACTAGCAGATAGACAAAAAATTGTTGCTTCAATACCATAGGGGAGGGATAAGCTCGATCGGCGACAAAGAAAATCGAATTGATAATTACTTGTTAAAGTGAGTAGTAGAAGTAGGGACCTTTGTTAGAGGATCACCGAAAGTTTAAAATTTTCAACGGCTGAGCCGACATATGAACAAAGGAAGAAGATTGTGTGCATATTGTAGGCTTTGGCCAATTTTGAGAATATTTGACTACAAAAATAATGGAAAGGTTATTTTTCAGTTTTAGGAACTATTTGTGCACCACTTTATGCGGAGAAGGCAGATAGCAGAAGCAAAACAAAAAGAAAGAATTGAGTTGAACTAGCGAATAAGATAGATTCGTATTGTATACCCAAATATTATAATGTATATAATATTGGTATACAATAATTAATTTAAGAATATATAATTAATTACAGTAGTATATTACTAATTGTTTGAAGGAATGAACCAATCCTCTATGATACCGGGATAATATATGATATATACCATGTGGGTATCATCTATATGAGTTAATTAGATTATATGACAACTGATATTATTTCAATTTAATAATTGAATTAAAACAATCTTTTTTAAACTCTTTGCGTACAACTGTATATCTTGTTGGTATAGCTATATACTATACTGATATCATATATTAGTGGAACTTTTTTTTATTGTATTAGCTACATTTAATTGCTACACTATTTGATTTTTCTTTAGTAATAGTAGAATAGTACAATATCTTGATTTTTTTTTAATTTTTCTTTATGCATGTGTATTATGTAATCATTTTAAATTTTTCTTTATGTGTTTGTTTTATACAATAGTATTATAGTACAATCTTGAAATATATTATTATATTAATATGTGGCACACTGTTTTTTGATTTTTCTCTTTATGCATGTGTATTATGTAACAGTAGTATAGTCATACAGAAATTAATTAGTAGAACTGTATACCCTATTGATATAATTATATGTCATATTGGTATCATATGGTAGTTGAAATATTTTTTGGTTATTTTAGCTGCATTTTTAAGTAAATTCTATTCTGAAATGATTTATATGATCATGTTTTTTTGTGTTAGATTTTCTTGTACCTATGGACATAGATTTTGTGTATTATGCAATAGTTTTTATAGTTATATGCAGTTGTTGGAACGACCCCGTATAACTATATACCTTATTAGTGTAGTTATATACTATATTGGTATCATATGCTAGTTGAATCCTTTTTTGGTCGATTAGCTGCATTTAATTGGTACACTATTTGATTTTTTTTTAATACTACTAATATAGTACAATATCTTGAAATACTTTATTATATTAATATGTGATACACTATTTGTTTTATTTTTCTCTTTATGAATGTGTGTTATGTAATAGTAGTATAGTCATATAGTTGTCGAAAATTAACCAGTAACACTGTATACTATGTTGGTATAGTTATATGCCATATTGATATCATATGGTAGTTTGAACATTATTTTGGTTGTTTTAGCTGTATTTTTAAGTGAATTCTATTATGGAATTATTAATATGAATATGATTTGCAGTGCTGGGATTTTTTTGTGCCGATGGACATAGATTATGTGTATTATGTAATAGTTTTTATAGTTATAGGCAATTGTTGGTGTCACACCTCTTTTTGCCCCAAAACATATATGTGTTATGGATTGTTGTTGGTTAAAGAGTTTTTCCAATTAAAGTGATAAATTTGAATAGGGATTATTTTATTTACAGAGTCGCCTCTTGGAATTGATTTTTTGGGTATTCCAAGTCACCTTTTATTTGAATCCCTAGTCAAAGGAATGTTTGACTCTATTATTATTGGTCTGCGAAAATAAAGTCCGGGTAAGAAATTCTGTTGACCGGTGAGAAGGTGTAAGGCATTCTCCGAGTCTCGTGGTTCTAGCACGGTCGCTTTATTGACTACAACTTGGCTTAAATTAATTTTAGATAAACTGTGATTTATTGGTTTTCATGTTTTATATATCCGCTTTTATATTAAAATATAGAATTATCTTTGAAACGAATCACATGTGTGAATCCGTTTTGTTTATTATGCCAAAATCATGTCACGTATACGTGCACGCAATTAATAGCATTTTATTATATTTAAGGTTGTTTCGCCCAAAGTTGCGCGAACGCATACCTTGATTTTATTTTTGGAATCGTAATTATGTCACGCGAACGTATACATAATCACGATGATTCAATTAATTAAGAGTACGCCTAAAGCATTCTAGCGCATTCATGATTTGTTTCTTTCCTAAGTTTGAGATTATTGTGAAGGCCATGAATCATGGAATTACTTGTGGAAGAAGTGTATGATTTTAGATATTTGAATAAATAAACCACCATATATCAATACCCTACAACCTAACAATTGAAGCCCAAACTCATTAGGGTTCAAATCTTCCCAACTTTAAAGCAAGTTTGAATATCATATTACCAAAAAAATGATTAAGCATATAACATTTAAGGACTAACTTACAATATTATTTATAAAGTTTAAAGACAAATAAATAAAATCACATGAAATAGGATAAAAAGAACAGAGGGAAGAATAAACCTTTAATGCAACATTTCCAATTAAATGGTCTAAGAACAAGTATAATAATTCAGACAAACGTCAAACAAGCATAAGCGACGAATATCATCAAACCTAGTGAACAAAGCTCCAACGAAATCATCGACCTCGACTATTGACTCCACTTTTTGGCATGTAAAAAGGGATCTTATGAAGTATTTTTGTTGGCTTTTGGCTGATGACTTGTTGGAGTTTTTGAAAGAAAGACGAAGAAAGAATGACACGAGTAGAAATTCCCTTAGCGTAGAAGAAGAAAAATAATTTCTCTCAATTCGCTCCTCCCTTATTTATTTCTTTCTTCTCTCTTTTCTCCTCACATTTCTCTTCTATTTATAGGAAAAGAATTCGGAATTCTTTCAGATTTTGTTTTATTATTTTATTATTTTATTATTTTATTATTTTTTAATTAAACAAATTCCCACTTCTCTATTTTTTAATTTTCCACTTTTTTTACTTTACTTTTTTTTATTTTTCACTTATTTTACTTTTCTTTTTTTAATTTCCACTTATTTTACTTTTCTTTTTTTAATTTTCACTTTCTTTTACTTTTTTTTTTAAAACTTTTCAGCTAACTTTACTTTTATTTTTTTAATTCCAACTTCTTTTAATTTTTATTTTTTAAATTTCCACATTCTTTTACTTTTATTTTTTTTTACTTTTCCACTTTCTTTTACTTTTTTAAAAAATAATTTCTACCTACTTTTACTTTTTGTTTTTTATTCCATAGTTTTAATTTTTCTATTATTTTATTCCCATCCGACAATAAAAACATTATTTAATTTTTTCAGTTTTATTTATTTATTTATTTTATTTTAAAATAAGGATAAAAAATAAAAATAATACTAATAGTAATAATTTGACCTTTTAAATTATTTTTAATTCTTACCCTCTATTAAAATAATATAACAAAGCTAAAATAAATATATATTAAAATTTTAAAAATATTTACATAGTAGAAGGTGGTAAAAATGCAAATATAGTCAAAAATTAGGTGCTCACAACTGCCCCTCTTTGCTTGGAAACATGAAGAGTTTTCAGGCAAAGACTAGTTGAGCCATGTGACTAATTTTTGACCAAACTGTTATTCAAAAGGAAAATAAATAAAAGAAAGGGCATAACCGAGTCCTGATTTTGGACAACCTACATATCCCGGATTATAGAGGAATCAGTTCACGTGTAGTTCAAGGAGAATGGTGGAATGATGAGTTGAGAAGTCGAATGAGGTTCCGTCGATGCTCCGGTCTGTGATCCTGCTATTATAAAAAAAGAAACTAAACAAGCTTATCAGCTATGAGTTACAAGATTCCTATCTATGAGTCTTCTCAAACTTGATCTTGAGTCTTGACTGGTTCTTCATGCAGACTCTAATCTAAACCTTGATGCTCGCTAGCTGTAGGTGCTAGTTCATTGTTCTATAGCTTCTTCTAATCAAAACAGGGCTCCAATGCTCGTGGCTTTAGTCATGTCTTGAGCATTCCACATCTTTTCAATTACTTTTCCATTTTGGATTCATTTATTTTTTCTTTTCTTTTATTCTGAATTGAGACTTCTTCTTTTGGTCATCTCGAACCCCGTGAATCGAGGTAAAACATACTCAGACACTAAAACAAACAAACGAACGAACTGTTTCTGCCCCAGTTTGCACTAGGAAAATTTCATGAGTTATTGTAACAAAATTCTAAACTACTTCTTTATTGAAAGCAATAAAAGGTCGGGAATGGTATATCCCGAAAAACAAAAAGAGATAGGGAATGGGGACCCTATGTCTAAAATAAAAGAAACTAGGAAGTGGAGACCCTATATTGAAATAGCGGTTAGGGATTGGTATACCCTGCTACTGGTAAGGAAATGTATCCAGGGGTTGGTACCCTGTATTCCGAAAAAAGAATGTAATCATTAGATTATACAACCCCCGTCTTTATTGGGGCAGACTGATAAGGCTTCAACATCAGGCCTCGAAGGTGTTGTTATCGAGCATTGACGAGGATAAGGACCGAGGATGGATGGGCCCGTTTGTCCGAGTTAGGACCTTCGACTTAATTCCCGCCGAGAAGATGCCATTCCCCGAAGAATGGAACATGAAACGTAAGTGGAACCTCAATGATAACGTCGATTACTTGTTATTTTTCCTTTATCTCTTCTCATCTATACTTTTGTTTATGGTGCAACTTCCCCTTGGTTTCCTTGTGCAGTCCTGGACCTTGCAGGTTGGGTTTGACAACTGATTTCAACCTCTTCGTACACTGAGCGCTCGTGGCACAATTTGGCTAAGTGTCGATAGGAGGCCAAAAATCATGGTAAGTTTCCCTGTCAGAGTTTGATGCTTTCCTGTGAAATACTTCCCTTTAACTTGATTTCTTCTCATACATGTCTTGGAGATAGTGTCGTTATGAAGCCATCTCCCCTCGGGGAAGAGGAGGCCCCGAAGCCGTCCAAAGATAAGAAAATGAGAAAGGCCTCACCGCCAGATACCCCAAGGCCTATGAAATACAGGGCTCGAAAGTCAAAGATTGATCTCGCCGTTCTGCCTGCCGATATAGTCCAAAAGCTATGAGATGAAGACGAGGAGGGAGAAGATACCGCCTGCCTGCTGGTGGCTCGGAAGAGGGGAAGCATCGAAGCTTCGAAAGCTGTCGAGGTGATCCCAGGGGAAGGTCTGAGCAGAGTCCCCGAATCATCGAGTATTGATGATGTCCCCTGCCGTGGTGAGCAACCGGCGGGTGTGCTCGAAGGGCCTTGTTCTGAGGCCCTTAAAAGAGAAGAGAATTCCCCAAATGAATCACTCAGGGAAATTAATATCGACGATTCACCGCCTGACCCCACGTTCTCTGAGGGGCAGGTTCGGGATGCCCGATCCATGGGGACCCCCGATGTAGGGACGACCCCCCGAAGGGGATGACATATTTTGTGGCTGCTTCGCGGTGGTCGATGATGCTTCTGACCTTGACGCATCACTCATTTTTGATGAGGCCCAGAGGCTTCTGAACCAAGTGAGTTTTAGCCCATGCTATCATGCTTGCGTTTGTTCTTATTTCTCTAAGTCTGATTTTCTTTCTTTTTGTACAAGCTACAGTGCTCCATCGAGAAGTATTTTCCAAGTATCGAGTTGAGCTGGCCTGATGCGAGGTCTCTCAAAAAGCTTACGGAGGAGAGAAATTCTCTCAAACTCCTCTATGTGCACAAAGAAGAAGAGATCGTGAGTATTCGAGCCGAGTTAACAAGAGCTCATCAAAATCAGACCGAGCTTATTGAATGGGAAATGTAAATTTTTCGGAGCATGTTATATATCAACTCGATATTGGTGACTAACACTTTGATCTTGCAGGTTCAGCAGAAGACCGAATTGGTTGAGCAGCTTCGAGAGGAGGCCAAGATGAAAGAGGCAGAGACTTTGGGGTGGAAGCAACACATGGACTGTCTCGCCTCAGAGAAAGATGTGGTTCGGACCCAATTATCTTCGGTTGAGCGTCAACTTCAAAGTGTGAAGGAGGAGAATTTGGCCCCGAGCCCGAAAGGTTGAAGAGTTTGAGACTCGATTGGCCGCTGATCTTCCAAGGGCCACATCCGAGGCAGGGGTGCTCGTGGCTTCCTACTGTGCCGACGCTGAAGATGCTAATATTCGGGAAAAGGAAATTTCTGATGCTGCTGAGTTTAGATTGACCCGTGTTGCCGAGCATGCTAAGTGCCAGTCTCGGAGAGAGAGAGTCTTGAGGAGGTACATGCTGTAGATTCTGCGAGTGGGTCTGAGAGCGGAGGAGATGAAGATGAAGCTCCCGAAGATGTGTCTCCCAATGCGGACTAGGCATTTAGGATTTTTTTCTCCTTTTGTTTTGTATACAACCCTGCGTGGTCTTTGTAAACACTTTGCATATATGAAAGACTCCTTTTATTTCAGTTTCGTCTCCGATTTTTAATTAATGATAAATTCTGTTTTGCCTTTGCCTTGTGAAACTTTTGTTGCATTCGGGTTGTTGTAGCCTCTATAATCGAGTGAGTAATAGCTCGAACTCAGAGTAGAACAACCCCTTAGGTTTTTAGCTAAGCGAGAACGACTCCCCGAGCTCAATAATATGTTCGGGATTTTGAGTTCGGATGGCTTGATCGAAGCCACAATTGTACTATATTTATAGCTGAGTTTGAATGTTTTGAATTCATAGTAACAATCCCCTTAAGGTTTTATATCAAATATTGGTGAATCCTCGAGCTATATTCAAGTCAGTTTTATTTGAGCTCGGAATAGTGAAACCCTTAGGTCCAAATTGAGTGAGAACAAAATCTCAAACTCTAAGTGTATTGGCCCTTAGGCTCTTTAGATTGGGCCGATATAGCCTCTAAAAGATGGCCATTTTTCCCTTTTTCAGCTTAGAAGACTTAGTAAAAAATTTCTTTATGCCTTAACACGTATTCTTTACCCATTGGGTTTTCCGATGGTTTGACGTCGATCGAAACCCCTTTGCTTTTTGTGCCATAGCACGTTTGTGTTAAGATAATTTGATACCTCTTAAGGTTTTTCGAAGGCTGATTTTATCGAAGCCCCTTTTGATTAAATGCCGAGGGTAGCCTTTTTTAACCAGTTTTTTAAAGAATTCGAAGGCCAATTTTTATTGTGGGATTCAGACGTCTTCGAGTCACCTTAATTTGGCCATAGCCTTTGGATATGCCTCTTGGGCTTATTTCTCAATAACACTTAGAACTTGTTCGAAGTGTTAGTCCCTGGGAATGATGGTCTTGGCCTATAGATCGAGGGGTGCCTCTTTGAGGTCTTATGAATTTGAGTTTAGATTACTTAAATATGTCTATCGTCGACGGCAGTCCCCAAGTGTACGAAGTATATTTACACTTTTCCCTTGAGCCATTTCTCACAAAATCATAAGTATGGAGCTTGTATAGTAGAAAACTTTCTTTGAGACACAAGATGTTTGATATAGAAAGAATGCTTCTTTGTATAATTTAGTACATGCGCACATGTTTTTCCATCGGGACTCAACTAATCTATATGGACACGGTTCACTTGACCGTTTGGCCTATTACAAAGCTTCCCTATCGAGGCCCTTATACATGAAGTACAATTCCCGAGAATACAACATCCGAGGGTGATGCCCTCCAGTACTAGAGGTTGATTGCAAAGAAGGCTTGGATACTGTTGAATAGTCCTCAGGTAGAACATAATTGTTGCCTCATTAAAAACCTCGCCGGAAAAAACCCATTTGGGATAAAATCCGATTTAAGGAAAAAAAGTGCAATGCATACTTTAAAACCTGAGGTCTTGATGCCTTTGGTCGATCTCATGCAATGAGTTAGCGTCGAATATATATACACGAAAGAAGGGGGAAAATCATACCTTAACAATAATATTGTTTGAGAAGTGATATGTTCCAGTTGTTTGGCAGTGGTTCGCCGTCTATTGTTCCGAGTTTATAAGACCCTTTTCCGACTATATCGAGGACTTGATAGGGTCCTTCCCAATTCGGTCCGAGCTTCCCTTCATTATAATCTCCAGTGTTGATGGTGACTTTCCTTAGGACTAAGTCCCCGACTCTGAAGTGGCGAAGGTTGGTTCTCCTATTGTAGTATCTTTTGATTCGTTGCTTTTGTGCAACCATTCAAAGGAGTGCGGCTTCTCATTTTTCATCCAATAATTTGAGGCTAGTATTGATAGCCTCATAATTTGACTCTTCTGGTATATGTCAAAACCTGGCATTGGGTTCTCCGACTTCGACTGGAATCAAGGCTTCTGAGCCATATACTAAGGAAAACGGAGTTGACCTTATATTGGACTTCGATGTTGTTCGATATGCCCAAAGGACTTAGGGTGGAATTTCTCTCCATTTCCCTTTAGCTTCGCTCAACCTTTTCTTCAAGTTTTGGATGATAGTCTTGTTCGTTGATTCTGCCTGTCCATTCCCACTAGGGTGATACGACGTTGATAATATCCTTTTTATTTTGTGGTCTTCGAGAAATTTTGTCACTTTACTACCGATAAATTATTTTCCATTGTCACATACTATCTCAGCGGGTATCCCAAATCGACATATGATATGATCCCAGATGAAGTCTATAACCTCTTTTTCTCTCACTTTCTAAAACGCCTGTGCTTCAACCCGTTTAGAGAAATAGCTAGTCATAAATAAAATGAACTTAGCTTTACCTGGGGCCGATGGCAGAGGGACGACGATATCCATCCCCCATTTCATGAATGGCCATAAGGATAGGACTGAATGAAGTTGTTCTCCGGGCTGATGGATCATCGGTGCAAACCTTTGACATTTATCACATTTTCGAACAAACTCCTTAATGTCTTTTTCCATGCTATCCCAGTAGTATCCTGGTCTAATGATTTTGTGAATCAGTGATTCAGCGCCGGAGTGGTTCCCACAAGTGCCTTCATGGACCTCTCGTAAAACATAATTGGTGTCTCCTGGTCCTAAGAATACTGTCAATGGTCCATCGAATGTCTTTCTGTATAATGTTCCATCTTCAGCCAATGTGAATTGAGCAACTTTAGTTCGTAGGGCTCTCGACTCTTTAGGGTGCGATGGGAGCTTTCCCTTCTTCAAGTATTCAGTATATTTATTCCTCCAATCCCAGGTTAAGCTTGTAGAGTTTATCTCGGCATGACCTTCCTCGATCACGGATCTCGAGAGTTGAACAACAGTCCCCGAGCTGATCTCATCTTCCTCGATCGATGACCCCAAATTTGCAAGTGCATCAGCCTCACTATTTTGTTCTCGAGGTACATGTTGTAAAGTCCATTCCTTGAAACGGTGCAAAGTTACCTGCAGCTTGTCCAAATACCTTTGCATTCTATCCTCTCAGACTTCGAAGGATTTGTTTACTTGGTTCACCACCAGTAAAGAGTCACACATGGATTCAATGACTTCTTCTCCCAAGCTTTTAGCTAGCTCGAGATCTGCAATCATGGCTTCGTACTCGGCCTCATTGTTAGTCAACCTAGAAGTTTTGATAGATTGCCTAATATTTCTACCCGTGGGCGGCTTCAAAATGATGCCTAGCCCGGACCTCTTCACATTCGAAGCATCGTCTGTGAAAAGGGTCTATACCCCCGATGACGTACCCGATTTTAACAAGAGTTCCTTTTCAACTTCGGGTACGAGGGTTGGCATAAAATCAGCCACGATGTCCGCTAAAATTTGAGACTTGATGGTCGTCCGGGGTTGATATTCGATGTCGTACCCATTGGGTTCGATGACCCATTTAGCCAATCGGCCCGACAGTTCGGGCTTGTGCAAAATATTACGAAGTGGGTAAGTGGTTAATACACATACGGGATGACATTGAAAGTATGGACTTAACTTTCTAGAGGCGCTTATCAGTGCAAGTGCCAATTTTTCTAAGTGTGGATATCTAGTTTCTGCTTCTCCTAAGGTTCGACTTATATAATAATCGAAAAATTACGTACCTTTATCTTCTCGAACTAGGACACCACTTACCGCGATTTCTGATACTGCCAAGTACAAGTAAAGTTTCTCATCTGCCTTTGGAGTGTGAAGCAGTGGTGGGCTCGATAGGTATCGCTTCAACTCTTCCAATGCCTATTGGCATTCCTGGGTCCAGGCGAAATCATTCCTTTTTTTGAGGAAAGAGAAAAATCTGTAGCTTTAATCCGACGACCTCGAAATGAATTGGCCTAAGGCAGCTATCCGTCCAGTTAGCCTGTGCAAGGCTTTTAAACTATTCACGATGGTGATGCCTTCGATGGCCTTGATTTTATCGAGATTGATCTCGATCCCCCGATTCGATACCTTGAAGCCAAGAAACTTGCCCGAACCAACCCCGAAAGCACATGTTGAGCTTCATGTCGTATTTCCTTAAAATCTCGAACGTTTCCTGCAAATGATCCAAATGGTCCTCTGCGCGCACGGACTTAATTAGCATGTCATCAATATAAACCTCCATTGATGTACGTATTTGTTCATCGAACATTTTATTTACTAGGCGTTGGTAAGTAACTCCTGCATTGTTTAGCCCGAAGGGCATTACATTATAACAATATGTTCCATACTTGGTGATAAATGATATCTTTTCTTAGTATTCCGGGTTCATTTGGATTTGATTGTACTCAGAATAAGCATCGAGAAAAGTAAGGATCTCGTGGCCGGCCATGGCATTGATCATGTGACCGATGTTAGGCAGTGGAAAAGAATCTTTGGGGCACGCCTTGTTTAAATCCTTATAATCTACACACATTCTAAGTTTATCCCCTTTTTTAGGGAGTACAACTACATTGGCTAACCATTCGGGATATTTCACCTCCAGAATGGATCCTATTTTGATAAGTTTAGTTACCTCGTCCTTTATGAATGCGTGATTTACTTCGGACTGGGGTCTTCTCTTTTGCTTCACCGGTTTGAATCTAGGGTCCAGGCTTAGCCGATGTGTCGTTACCTCCGGTGGAATTCTTGTCATGTCTAATGGGACCAAGCAAAACAATATATGTTATCAACAAGAAATTGAATAAGTTTTTTCCTAACTTTGGGGGTTAATCCCGTTACTAGGTATACCTTTCGCTCGGGCAGGTACTCGATCAACATAACCTGTTCCAGCTCTTCGATCGTTGATTTGGTAGCGTCAACATCTTCAGGAACAACAAAAGTTTGAGGGATCAGAAAATCCTCCTCTTCTTCTTCTATCTCCCTCTTTCCTGATTTGGTCGAGGCTGGTGGTTGTGATTGCTATTTGACTTCTTGTTTATCTTTGATTTTCAACCTTTCCGAGGTTGATAGTGTCGATATCGGCGTTACCTCATCGACCGCAAATATTTCCTTTGCAGCATGCTGCTCCCTGTATACTGTTTTAACACCGTCTGATATCGAAAATTTTATCATTTGGTGGAAAGTCAAAGGGAATGCCCTTATATTGTGGATCCAAGGCCTTCCGAGTAGGGCCGTCGATTATGTGGAACTTAATATCTTAAAGGGTTCCAACCACATTCATCGGTAGAATAATCTCCCCATTAGTTGTTTTACTGGTCATATTGAAGTCGTTTAGGACTCGAGCTACGGGCACAATTTGATTTTGTAGGCCGAGCTGCTCCACGACCCTCGATCGGATGATATTCGCTGAGCTACCTGGATCCACTAAAACACGCTTAACTTGAACTTTATTTAATAAGATAGAAATTACCAGAGCGTCGTTGTAGGGCTGAGAAATGCCTTCTGCTTCTTCGTCGTTGAATGATAAAATGCTTTCGGGAACATAATGTTGGGTTCATTTTTCCCTATTGATTGATACCTTAGTGCGTTTGAATATGGGTCCCTATGGAATGTCGACCCCACCGACGATCATATGAATGACATGTTGGGGTTCCTCCTGTTCAATTTTCCTGTTGGTGTATCTTTCTCTGAAATGATTCTTGGCTCGATCACTGAGGAACTCTCGAAGGTGGCCCTCATTGAATAGATGCGCTACCTCCTCCCTTAATTGCCTGCAATTATCGGTTTTGTGACCATGCATGCCATGATACTTGCACATCAAATTTGGGTTTCTTTGAGAAGGATCGGTTTGCATGGGTCTGGGCCACCTAGTATCTTTGATCCTTCCGATTGCTGATACAATGCCTGATGCATCGATGCTAAAGTTATATTCCGATAACCGAGGTGCTTCTGTGGGATCGGCGTACTTATCAAAACCACTCTTGCTCATAAGTCCCCGAGAATTTTGTCCTCGATCACTTCTCTGATCGTTCCGGGCAGAATTGCGTCCTGAACCATTGTTCCTTCAATCTGCGGTATATGGTTGATATCGGTCTTTGTCCGACCTTGACTCCCTGTCGACGTCCCTCTAGTTTTTAACTGCCGACCTGTTTAGATGTGCTGAACTAGAAGGAGCTCCTAATTGATCATCCTCGACCCCGATCTTCGATTGGTATTGATTGTGCATATCTGCCCAAGTAAAAGCTAGATATTCAATCAAATTTTGTTTCAACTAACGTGATGTTGTCAAACTCAGCTCGTTCAACCCTTGGGTGAAAACTTGAATGGCCCAATCATCTGTGACCGGTGGCAACTCCATGCGATCCATTTGAAATCGGGACACAAACTCCCTCAGCATTTAATTATCCCTTTGTCTTACCTTAAAAATGTCTGATTTACTCTTTGCGACCTTTATGGCCCCGGCATGTGCCTTTACGAAAGAATCTGCTAACATGGCAAATGAGTCAATGGAATTTGTTGGCAGGTTGTGATACCAAATCATTGCTCCCTTCAAAAGGGTCTCTCCGAATATTTTCAACAACACAGATTCGATTTTATCATCTTCTAAATTGTTACCCTTGATGGCGCATGTATATGAAGTAACATACTCATTGGGATCAGTGGTCCCATTATATTTGGGTATGTCTGGCATTCGAAACTTCTTTGGAATAGGCTTCGGAGCCGCACTTGGAGGAAACGGCTTTTGTACAAACTTCTTCGAATCCATCCCTTTCAAGATTGGCGGTACCCCTGGTATCTGATCAACTCGAGAGTTGTACATCTCTACTTTTTTATCTTTGGCTTCGATTCTACTTTCCCCTGATTCAATCCTTTTGGTGAGCTCCTCGAGCATTTTTATTATCACAGGATCGGTCCCTGATTCATTACCATTCGACCTTTTCGGTGCTAGCTAGGTACGGCGAGCAATTTCTGGCCCGACCCTATTCTGAGCTCTATGTTGATTTTGTAACTGACCAATAGCGTCTTGCTGAGCCTGAAACATCTCGAATATCACTTGGAGACTGACTCCTTCGTCTTCTCTGCCTTGTGTTCCTTGGCCACTAGATCAGCCTTCTCTGCGTACACTCCCATCGAGATTTGTGCATAGGTCTGCATTTAGAGAAACGTGCAAACTGACATCGACTGGGTTGGCAACCGGTGCTCCCCCGAGATTAGCCTGTGACAACTTGACTCCTGGAGCAATCATATTTTCCTTTTCACCGTGGAATCCGACGCCATTATCACCGTGTGTGGATGCGTTTTGTGAATTTGACATGTTTTTACCTGAAAGCAAAAATATTTGACAAGAACAAGCATAAAATAGTGTGTTTTACCAGAATCAGCAATGAACAATCACTATTATCCTTAGCCCCACGGTGGGCGCCAATCTGTTTACCCAGTATTCGAGTAACAATTAAACTTATTTAGTGGTCTCAAGGATACGTCATTTAATCCAATACCAATTGATAAACAAGGAATTAAACAAATAATCTAAATAGTAAAATAAATCAAACTAGTGTTCTAGTAGTGGTTTTGACCTCGATTCGAGATGGTCTCGATGTTGGGTAACAAGAATAATAGAGAACAAAAAATAAACAATGATGAACAGTAATAGATAGTAAGTGAAATAGAGAGCAGCGTTTGTATATTTTTCAGTGAATCAGTGTCCCATTACAAATGAATGTGGTCTTTCTTTATATAGCAGAGGAATTCTAAATAAGGTACAATTCTAATAACGGAAACAAATCCCATGATTGGTGTCAATAACCGCTTGATTCGATCTGTTCCGAGATTTACGTCGAGATCTTCGGTCGGTTGCTAATATCTTGCCATTCCGTTATTATGACTTACTCAAAGTCGGTCATGGTCGGTCTCAACCTTCAGGGAACACTTCGATCTTCATGCTCCATACTCTGCCGTTGAGCTCGAGCCTGGTTTATTACGAGCTTACTCTCGAGACAGCTCCTCATGCCTATGCAATCGGACATGCCTGGTTTTGAGCGTATACAAGCACGTATATTTGTTATTTCATAGTTGTACATATTTAATTGATATGATATATGTTATAACTTATTAATAACATATACATTATTTTTAGAGACTTGTTTCGCATAATATGACGGAGGGCGAGTCGATAATCCTGTTGGGCCTAGGCTCACCCTAGTTGTTATTTCTGCCTTGTGCAGATCCTTCCACTAGTACAATAGCTGGACATCCTTGATCTCATTCGATAGTGTTTTAAGTTAAGGTGAGACAACCATATTCAGACTGTGGTGGTACCTTCACTATATCTATTTTCTTTCTTTTTATTATTATTGGGATACGTTCGTAGACTCTTGTATTTGTATTTATATTAGATGCTCCTTGACTAGTTTGTTGGAGGTGGGATTTTGATGCTTGTATGTCTTTGGGTACTTGGAGTTGTTATTTTATTACTATTTAATGTTGTGTATGTTATTTATGATTGGACTATTAGTTGGCTGGCTACATGAAATTATCGGGATATACTTATTTAGGGGAAACATTGTCAAATTCTTTTTGTATTTGATACTTGACAAAGATGAATAATGGTTCTCTTGGCGAGGGTTAGTTGCTTGTTAAGCGCCAATCACACACTTCGAATTTCAGTCGTGACAAACATGGTATTAGATCTATAGGTTATGATATCCCACAGTGAAGGAGGAGTGTCCTAGTAGAGTCTTATTTATGGATATGTTGTCGATCATATCTATAAGCAGAAGGCCACATGGGCATTTGAGGAAAAACTTCCCTTTCTTTCATTTCAATATCGTGCGATAGATTTGAACTAAGTTTTAATTCTTGAAGAGGCCCACCAATGCCAGCTACGCTTATGACACATGGTAGGCTGAGAGTTCCTGGCGGAACGAGTAGGGCCAGTACTGTTAGGGCTACAAGAGGTAAGCCCCCTACTGTTGGGAGAGCTGGTGTAGCGCATCCAGTGGGTCTTGAGATTCATGATGTTCCTATTCAGACTACTTTACTAGGTCCTACTGTTGTCTTTCCCCTTGAGTTGGTTCCGAGAATGGTGCGTATTTTACTGTTTTTTGCTCCTAGACCTGGTGATCCCTTAGTGCCTCAAGTTGCTACTTTGGCACAGGCTACAATTGAGACATAAATTCCCGCTGCTATTCCTGTTGTGCAGCAGTCTATCCCAGCTACAGAGAGAGTGATTCAGGCAGCTATAGGGTCTTCTTCCATTGATGAGGATGATAGTGTAACAAATACAGAGTCTTTTATGAGGTTTTTCCCTTCATCCTTTGATGGCACTTCAGCTATTGTTCCTGCTCAGAGTTTCCTTGATAGGTGTGAGAAGATTCTTGCGAATATAAATGTGAGAGATACTCAGGGTAGCCTTAACCACCTTTCAACTGTCAGGGAATGCTGAGAATTGGTCGATGACATATCAAAGAGGTAGGTTAGCTGGATCTCCACATTACACTTGTGATTAGTTTGTGGCATTGTTTATAGAGAGGTTTAGTCCTCAAAGTCATCGCGATAAGAGGTGCCACGGGTTTGAGTAGCTGAAATAGGGGCAGATGGCTATTGTTGAGTATGATTATGCTTTCCCAGATTCTTATCGATATGCACCACACTTAGTCTCTACTGAGAGGGACAAGGTGACGAGGTTTGTCAATGGGTTACGTTATGTCATTCATGTTAGCATGGTGAGCGAGAGTTGTGATGGTAGCTATCTTGATATTTTTTAGGCTTCTACCCGGGTTGAGGCTATGTAGGCCCATAAGGATGCTGAGAGAGAGAAAGAAGGCTCTTCATTCTACACCTTCTAGTCGTGCTCCACCTGGGAGTAAAAGAGTTATAGTATTTGATCTTCTAGACCATCTCTGCATGCTACACTTACTACTTCTACTTCACCTTTATCCTATCATGATCAATATCAGCAATAGGGGGTGAGGTGGGTCATCTTAGTCAGGGTACCCTATTTGTGCTACTTACCTTAAGAGACATCCAAGCCCATGTAGGACGAAGATTAGCGGATGTTTTACATGTTATAAGGTCAGACGCCTTGCTAGAGTGTAACACCCCGGAAAATTTCGAAGTATTTAAGTGTATAGCCCCATAAAATTTCGCAAATGAATTCAAGGTTTCGTGGTGCCGGAGTAAGTATACGTGTTTAAAGATTTTAGAAATTTTTTGCGGCGAGCTTGCGAGCCACAACTCGGACTTTTTGGGTTGAACAATGCATCCGAAAGTAAAGGAAAATATTTGGCAGAAAAGCGCGTTTATGCGATCTATTATGCGATTGCATAATCACATTGCGGGCCGCATAATGACCGTAGAAGTATGGCAGGAGAGGGTTAATCTGGGAGCAATTATGCGGTCGACCATACGATCGCATAACTATTCTACAGTGCATTATGCGACCGCATAGTGATCGTAGACTCGGGCAAATGTTTTGGTCATTTTAGACACCAATTATGCGACCGATATGCGGTCTGCATAACCATTATGCGGTCACATATGCGACTGCAGAACCTGTTCCGGAGCTCTACTTTTGGATTTTTAAAACCCGTTCCTACTTCGTTAAATACACGCTTCGGTCCGTTTCTGAGCAAATATCTGATGTTTTAGAGAGAAGGGAGAGTGTTTTAGAGAGAGAGAGAAAACCCTAGGCTAATTATTCATCAAGTCTTACTCAGATCTTGGAAGATTAACAAGGAAAACCCACAATATCTTCATCTAAAAGGTAGGGTTCCATACCCTAGTTTTCAATTTCGAATTTGGGTAAAGGATGATTGATCTGGAGTATGATTCTTGGGTATAAGAGCATTATTTATACATGCTTTTACTAATAAGGTTGTGCTCAAATAAGTAAAGATTGGGTTGTGGAGTGAAGAAAATCTTGTAGAAGTACCTTGTAGTTAGATTTGCACACCTAGTGTTTGATAAAATGCTCAAATGAGCTGAGATCATGAATATCTTCCTAATAATGGTTCAATTTTTGTTATGTCTCAAAATAGATTAGGATTGCTATTATTTCTGTAACGTTGTAGTAATTTAAGGAAATCTCAAAGTAAGGTATGTTGGCTAAACTTTCTCTCTTGGAATTGAATTCCATAATGTTTCCGTAAGTTTCAAAATATGGGTTGCGTATTAAAAGGTTATGGCTTTGAGTCGTGTTTCAATGAAAGATAGTATGCCAAATTGTGTGAGAAAATCTCAATATTCTTAATACTCTTAATTGCTCATATGTGTACCTAAAGTCTTGATTTAAAAATGTCTTATTGTTGATAATCTATAAATATGATTGGAAGTGAAATAAGTTAATTGGGAAATAGAGTGTGGCCAACATGCCAAGAATTTAAGTTATGATTGTGGCTAGTAGTGCAAATGATTTGAGAAGATGCGATAAATAATATGAAATGAGCCTCGACTCAATTGTTTTAAAAAATGACTCTGAAGATAGCATTGCCTAAAAGCTTTTGTACTCAATTCATGCCCATCAGTGGCTTCTTTAACTAATGCTTTACTTTATAAATATATCGAGTGTGATTCGAGTTCTATATACTCATGTGTTACAATTGTACATTGTCATTTTTGGGGAAGAGTATTGCAAGAATAAATGGTGTATTGATTGTTTATGATTTTTCATGTGTGTTTATATTGTTGGTTGGTATGCCTCATTTTTTGGGAAGAAACCATTTGTGTTTAAAGTTCCCATTTCAAATGGATTTGAAGTATATGATTTCTAAAATATTCTATATGTTGATATTTGATGGTGATCTTTGAAATTGAAAGAGGTGAAAGTGTGGAATATGAAATATGTCCATCGTGCCAGGAATAAAGAATCTTGTGAATGGCCTAATGAGCCAAGGAAATATTGTCGTTGTGAAAGACTGGAAATACTAATGAGAATTTATACAATGTAAAAGATGTTGAGGTGAGTACAATCGTATTTATGATATTTCTGTTTGCAAATCAAATCAAAAATATTTTTGGGAGCATCATTAGCAAAACCGAGGAAGGGTGGGTCATAAGGCCCACACCTGAAACTACACGTGCCGGTGTAGGGGTGGATTGGGATTATTCCCCTTATTTGGGAAGAAATTGGAACCTTTGGAAATTGTGATATTATTCCCCTTAATTAGGATGAAACTGGAACCTATGTTGATTGGAAAAGTCAACCCAAATGGCATATATGGGGAGGCGGCCTAGCTGATCGGGTTGAGATCATACGCCATATTGCGCATATAGTGGTACTACTCTTGGTAACAACTTTCTTTTTCATCACATGTCAAACCACATTGTTTGTGAGGAGATGGCCTAGCTGATCGGGCGTGATCGGACTCCGTGCTAACAAAGACGGTGGTATATTGGTGATAATGATCTCCCAACCAAAATTGTATATGAAGTTCGTATTTTTAAAATTATTATGTTTTAACTGAACATTTGGATATTGATGATTATGACTTGCTGTTTCTATGTTTTGCCTTTTCTTATATTTGAATTATATTTTAAAAGAGGACTTTTAGCTATACATACTAGTGCTATTCGACAGTACTATCGTCCCTTTTTCTAGGGGCGCTGTATTTTTAATGGATGCAGGTGGTTCTACAGCAAGCGGCATTTATCAGTAATAGCAGTGCACTCTTTTCAGTTGATTTGGTGAGCCCCACTTCATTTTGGGGTCATGTATCTTTTGTTTCTCATGTACTATTTTTTGAGGTATGGCCGGGGCCTTGTTGCTAGCATTTCCATATTACCCTTCTATTGTATTTATAGGCCTCGTAGACAGGTTGTGGGTTGTGGTTGATGTTGGGGAATTGAACTATAAATGTTGGATTTGGAAATCATGTTTTTTATTAATTCTATAAACTCGTAGTATTTTGGAAATTATGAATGAAGTTGCTAATGGGAATAAAAAGGAAGTTGTTAATAAAATATTTTCTGTATTTGATTAATGGAGTACATATCCTCTTTATTCATGGATGGGTTTGGGTAGTAGGAAATATAACAGGCTTTCTCGGCCGGGTTCTCTCGGTTGAGCACCGGTTGCGCTCCTCGAGTTTGGGGCATGACAAACTTGGTATCAGAGCCTAAGGTTTTAAAGTGTCCCAGGATGTCTCAGAGCCATGTCTAGTAGAGTCCTTCTTATCAGTGTGTTGTCGACCACATCTATAATGAGGAGGCTACATAGACATTTAGGGATTTCACACTTCTTTGATACTCCAGATCGTGCGATAAAGCTCAAGATAGGAAGCTAATTTCCTCGTTATGTCTCATTTGTGTTTTCCAAATGAGTAATCCACTAGTTCGAAAAAGCGAGGAGGGAATGGCCGCGCTATTGAATCTGGGGGAGATTACACAAGAGTTCATTGGGAGAATGCATCGAGCCGTGCAGGGGTTGGAAGAACTTGTTACTAAGGGAAGTGTCCTTGTTCGTACCAATGTCATCGCACCACCGGATTGTGTGGAGAGATAATCTGAGAAGCGAAAAACGGTTGTTTGTACTGATGAGCCGAATTGTTTGGTTTGCAAGAAGCATCACTTGGGGAGATATTGGGTGACTCTTGAAATATGTTATGGTTGTGGAAAGAGGGGGCACAAGAAGAACAAATGCCCAAGGTTGGGTACACCCATCCAGTTGTGTCCGTCATGCGGAAAGGAGCATTTTCTGTCGTGTTGTGAGTATGCTCAACACCGCGTTAGGGGTGATAGATTTAGGAAATACCAATGGCCCACACATCAACTCGGTGCTGGAATTATTACCCCCGTATTGGAAGCTTGGAGGAAGGATAAGTGGTATGCTTATGATGTATACAGAAAGGGTAAATATCAGGTCAGTGGGATGAATCAGTTTAGCGAACCTCATCCCCGTTGTGTGAAGTGTGGGAGATGCCATCTGGGAGTATGTCACTATGGTACCAAAGTATGATACAGGTGTGGTATGCTGGTTCACTTTCAAAGAGATTGTTATTTGTCTCGCCAGAGCTTGGGCATGGGTATGGCCCAGCCAGCTAGTTCTATAGCTGTTACATTCATAGTGCCTCCCCCAGCTAGAGGCACTATACTACCCGCAGGGCGTGGAACAGATAGGGGTGGTATTCAGAGCTTGGGAGGGCCCAACAGGTTTTATTCTACGAGGAGGCGTCGAAAGTTTGAGGCTTCTCCTGATGTGGTTACAGGTATATTGACTGTCCAATCTCATGATGTGTATGCTCTTATTGATCCCTGTTCTACTTTGTGATATGTCACTCCTTATGTTGCTATGGAAGTGGGATAAAACCGGAACAACTTTATGAGTCGTTCTCTGTATCTACTCTTTGAATGAGACGCAGTATTCGTGAAGCCTCTCTATCAAAATTCTCTTATATTTACCACCTCTTGAGAAATTGAGTTCTATAATGAATTCCTTGAATTGGGTTATAACCCTAAGTTAATACTTTCCAATGCTTCCCTAAATTCTCAACAAGAGACTATACCTAATGAATATCTTACAGAACCTTTTGATTCAAATGGATAACATATGCTCACTTGTGCCTATGCACACACCATCATAATATTTACCTAAGTGGTATCATATCCAATGCAAGGCAGCATAATCTAGGTGGACATGAAATTCATACTGAGATTGGCATAATATTTCTTAAGCCAATCTTTCTCTTTCCGGTGTATGTAGCTCCTATGATTAGAACAATCATTTGACCCCTTTTATGAATAATATCATGAACCCTTTTCACTGTCTAGTAACATGAGAGCATATCTCAGCACCTATCATGTGCGTACATGTCAATTGAAAGGGGCCACTTGTCCGCATAAAGTTTCTGAGAAATTTGAGATTTATCACAAATTCGTCACAGGGATATATTGTTGTTTACCCATCTCAGTATGAATTTCATGTCCACCTAGATCATGCCTCAGTAAGTAACTCACTTTGTACCTAACATTGTAGTTGTACATGAAGTGGCCTAGTATTGCAGCTTGAGGGTTGTTATGGCAAAAACATGTCCAGCTCGCAACAAAGTGTACATTATCTCTAACCAATACATGATTTCATCTAAACATTAAGATGTCCTATCTACATGATTTAACTTGTGTGTGGTCGAAAGTTAAACTGCCTTATGATGAGCATATTGATTTGAAAGACAAGTTTGTTGTATCTCTAGTCCTCTTATATATGATCAACTATTGTGAAGATTTAAGCTGTCAGAATGATAATAATATCATAAATGTTAAACTTCTTTTTCATCCTCGTAGGCTTATGGCATAGATTCATTGTGCTAGTTACTGTTAAGAGCATAATGCAACTTCATGTATTTTGAAAACCCATATCACATTCAGGGTGCTAGAATATTCTCATTTCGGGTTAAACTGATTTTCCCTACATTCGAAGAGGCGACTGGTGTCACATAAGTGCTATCTCTCTTTGAGGCCTACTATTGCCAAACAAGGCACGTATGGAATGAAACAATTGTTGTTGTCCTCTTCATGACTCATAGCCTTCCAAGAATAACTGACGCTAATGTCTTTATCCCTCTGATCATGCCTCCCATATGTCACATGTCTAAAACGACTCACTTCTGTTACACCTCAGGATCATGTACATGGTTCCCTACATTATCAATGCCTACTAGGCAACTCTGTGCCTCATGTGTCGAATCAATGAAGTTATCACAATGATTAACCATGTCATTACTATTGGTAGTAACCTTTATGTCTTTTAGGATATAACCTCCTGATGCCGTACTCAGTACCTTGATGGATTTTTGAATAATTTTAGCCAATCTCGAACCTCGTTGTTCATATTTATAGAAACCAGTGGGGTTGAAGGTTCAAATATGTCAAAGAAGAAGCATCATTCCGTGATCAAATATATAGGATAGAAAATTTTATGGTCATATTAAAGCTAGCACATCTTAGACTAATTGTTGGAGGTCGCCAAAGTTTTAGTTTGGGTGTTCGGTGTAGAAATTTTGAATGGAAGAAAGTGAACGGGTTATTCTAAAGACTTCTCTATGAATATATTGTGTGAATTGTTAAGTAAGGTAAAGTATATGTAGTCACATTAGGCCTTATGAAATCTTGAAGGAAATAGACCAAACTATGAGTATAATATTTCCCTATTACTTTTCTCCGTGTACCCGGAGTTTCATGTGTCCACATCTAATAAGGTGAAGTTAATGGATAATGGGATTGTGAAGAGCAACTATTTGCTATCCTTGTTAGAAAAGTCTGGGAGTGTAGATTGTCTTAGTTAATGTGTTATGGAAAAGCCTGTAAGTCGAGGAGGCCACATTGAGGGACAAAATTGTTAAGGAAATAAAATATTCTCACTTGAGTGTATAGTTAAATGATTGTGGATCGAAAGGCACTCTCTTTATGTTACGATTTATATATGTGCGATTCTTGTCCAGATGCTGCTTGAGATAATGTAATGCATGTAATATTGAGATTAGTGATGTTGATATACATAGAGATGCTTTGACGAGTTGTGCATGTGTTGTTAGGAGTTGTTTTAGCATTACTCTGACAGGTGGATAGGCCCAGTTACAGGGGAGACTCTAGCAAAAGGTTTGGGAATTTAGGGAGTTAGCCAAATTTTGAAACTACTAGTGAGTTGGGCCACATTTGATGCTAATGACGGATTGTTACCCTCATTCGAGGACGAATGATCCTAAGTGGGGGAGAATGAAACACCCCAAAAAATTTCGAAGTATTTAAGTGTACAACCCCGTAAAATTTCACAAATGAATTCAAGGTTTCATGATGCCAGAGTAGGTAGAATTTCACAAATGAATTCAAGGTTTCATTGGGTTGAACAATGCACCAGAAAGTAAAAGAATATTTTTGGCAGAAAAGTGTGTTTATGTGGTCCATTATGCGACCGCATAACCACTCTTCGGGCCGCATAATGGCCGTAGAAGTGAGGCAGGAGAGGGTTAATATGGGAGCAATTATGGGGTCGACTATGCGACCGCATAACTTTTCTGTGGTGCATTATGCTACCGCATAACAGTTATGCGGACCGCATAGTGATCGCAGACTCAGACAAATTTTTTGGTCATTTTGGACACCAATTATGCGACCGATATGCGGTCCGCATAAGCATTATGCGGTCACATATACGACCTCAGAACCTGTTCCGGAGCTCTATTTATGGATTTTTAAAACCCGACCCTATTTCATTAAATACACGCTTCGGGCCATTTCTGAACAGCAATCTGATGTTTTAGAGAGAAGGGAGAGTGTTTTAGATATAGAGGAAACCCTAAGATAATTATTCATCAAGTATTGCTCAGATCTTGGAAGATTAACAAGGAAAACCTACAAGATCTTCATCTAAAAGGTAAGGTTCCATACCCTAGTTTTCAATTTCAAATTTGGGTAAAAGATGGTTGATTTGGAGTATGATTCTTGGGTATAAGAGCATTATTTATACATGCTTTTACTAATAAGGTTTGTAGGAAGATTGTTGAGCTCAAATAAGTAAAGATTGGGTTGTGGAGCGAAGAAAATCTTGTAGAAGAACCTTGCAGTTAAATTTGCACACCTAGTGTTTGATAAAATACTCAAATGAGCTGAGATCATGAATATCTTCCTAATAATGGTTCAATTTTTGTTATGTCTCAAAATAGATTGAAATTGCTATAATTTCCGGAACGTTGTAGTAATTTAAGGAAAGCTCAAAGCAAGGTATGTTGGCTAAACTTTCTCTCTTGGAGTTGAATTCCATAATATTTCCGTAAGTTTCGAAGTATGGGTTGCGTATTAAAAGGTTATGGCTTTGAGTCGTGTTTCCATGAAAGATAGTATGCCAAATTGTGTGAGAAAAGCTCAATATTCTTAAGACTCTTAATTCCTCATATGTGTCCCTAAAGTCTTGATTTAGAAATGTCTTATTGTTGATAATCTATAAAGATGGTTGGAAGTGAAATAAGTTAATTGGTAATATAGAGTGTGGCCAACGTGCCAATAATTTAAGTTATGATTATGGCTAGTAGTGCAAATGATTTGAGAAGATGCGATAAACAATATATCGAGTGTGATTCGAGTTCTATATAGAATTGCCTAAAAGCTTTTGTACTCAATTCATGCCCATCAGTGGCTGCTTTAACTAATTCTTTACTTTATAAATATATCGAGTGTGATTCGAGTTCTATATACTCATGCGTTGAAATTGTACATTGTCATTTTTGGGGAAGAGTATTGCAAGAATAAATGGTGTATTGATTGTTTATGATTTTTCATGTGTGTTTATATTGTTGGTTGTTATGCCTCATTCTTTGGGAAGAAACCATTCGTGTTTGAAGTTCCCATTTCTAATGGATTTGAAGTATATGATTTCTGAAATATTCTATATGTTGATATTTGATGATGGTGTTTGAAATTGAAAGAGGTGAAAGTGTGGAATATGAAATACGGTCATCGTGCCAGGAATAAAGAATCTTGTGAATGGCCTAATGAGCCAAGGAAATATTATCGTTATGAATGACTGGAAATACTAATGAGAATTTATACAATGTGAAAGATGTTGAGGTGAGTACAATGGTATTTATGATATTTTTGTTTTCAAATCAAATCAAAAATATTTTTGGGAGCATCATTAGCAAAACCGAGGAAGGGTGGGTCATAAGGCCCACACCTGAAACTACACGTGCCGGTATAGGGGTGGATTGGGATTATTTCCCTTATTTGGGATGAAATTGAAACCTTTGGAAATTGTGATATTATTCCCCTTAATTGGGATGAAACTGGAACCTTTGTGGATTGAAAAATTCAACCTACACCTCATATGTGGGAGGGCAACCTAACTGATCGGGTTGATATCAGACGCCATATTACGCATATGGTGGTACTACTATTAGTAACAACTTTCTTTCACATCACATGTCAAACCACATTGTTCGTGGGGAGATGACCTAGCCGATCGGGCGTGATCGGACTCTGTGCTAACAAAGACGGTGGTATATCGGTGCTAATGATCTCTCAACCAAAATTATATATGAAGTTCGTATTTTGAAAATTATTATGTTTTAACTGAACATTTGGATATTGTTTATTATGAATTGCTATTTCTATGTGTTGCCTTTTCTTATATGGGCATTCTATTTTGAAAAAGGACTTTTAGCTATGCATACTAGTGCTATTCGACTGTACTAATGTTCCTTTTATCGGGGGCGTTGCATCTTTAATGGATGCAGGTGTTTCTACAGCAAGCGGTATTGATCAGTGATAGCAGTGCACTCTTTTCAGCTGATTTGGTGAGCCCACTTCATTTTGAGGTCATGTATCTTTTGTTTCTCATGTACTGTGTTTTGAGGTATAGCCGGGGCCTTATTGCCGGCATTTCCATGTTACTCTTTTGTTGTATTTAGAGGCTCCGTAGACAGGTTGTGATTGATGTTGGGGAATTGAGCTAGAAATGTTGGTATTTGGAAATCATATTTTTTATTAATTTTATAAACTGGTAATATTTTTAAAATTATGAATGAAGCTGCTAATGGGAATAAAAAGGAATTTGTTAATAAAATCTTTTCAGTGTTTGATTAATGGAGTACATCTCCTCTTTATTCATGGATGAGTTTGGATAGAAGGAAATCTAACAGGCTTGCTCGGCCGGGTTCTCTCGATTAAGCACCGGTCGCGCTCTTCGAGTTTGGGGCGTGACATAGAGATTGTCATAGGGATGCTACTTTAGCTCAGAGTTTCGCTAGGCCTCTATGTTCATTCGTTACAGTTCAGATTTTAGTTTTACTATCTAAAGCTTCTACTCAGGCTACTCCGGGAGCAGCAGACATGGAGCATAAGGAGGTCATGGTACTGGTAGGACTCCCCATGTCTTCGCCATAGTTCTACAAGATGCTGATGATTCCAATGCATTGCTTACAAGTACACTTTCAATATGTTCTCATGATGCTTTTGCATTTATAGATCACGAGTCTACCTATTCTTATGTGCCACCATACTTTCCACAATGTTTGGATAAAGATCTTTCTTATCTTGATTTTCCTATTAAGGTTTCGACCTCAGTAGGGGAGTATGTTAGAGTTGATAAATTCTATCATGATTGTGTGATCTCTATTCAAAGAGTAGGCACTGCAGTTGATCTCATGATCTTAGAGATGGTGGAGTTTTATATCATTATGGGTATGGACTGGTTGGCATCATGCCATGCTAATCTTGATTGCTATGCCAAGACTATGACTATTAGGGTACCATCAGGAACTAGAGTAACTTGGAAAGGTGTGAAAGTGAACCACAAAGAGAACCTTATCTCTTTCATGAAGACCCAAAAGATGGTAGGAAAGGGTTGTTTGGATTTCATTGCCATAGTATGTGATACTAGAGCTGAGAAGGTTACAGTTGATAGTGTTCCTGTTCTGAGAGAGTTTTGGAAGGCGTTCCCAGATGACTTTCCTGGTTTCCCACCGATACGAGAGATTGATCTTAGTATTGTCCTTGTTTTGGAGACCCATCTCATTTCCATTCCCTCATATCGTATGGCTTATTCAAAGCTGAGAGAAATAAAGATGCAAATTCAAGAGTTGCTTGATAAAGGCTTCATTAAGTAGTGTTTCACCTAGAGGTGCATAAATATTGCTTGTTAAGAAGAATGATGATTCTATGCACATCTGCATCGATTATAGACAGTTGAACAAGGTGAGGATCAAGAACAAGTACCCTTCACCTTGCATTGAAGGCTTGTTTGTTCAGTTACAAGGTGCCATTTCCTTCTTTAAGATTGATATGAGATCTGGGTGCAATCATTTGAGGATCAATAAGAAGGACATCTCTAAGATAACCTTCAACGCTAGATATGGCCACTATGAGTTCTTGGTTATGTCTTTTGGGCATACAAATGCCCCATCAACTTTTATGTATATAATGAACAGATTATTCAAGACCTACCTTGATAATTTTGTAATTAACTTTATTGATGACATCTTGGTCTACTCCTGTAGCCAAGAAATGCATGATCACCATTTGAGGATTATTATGCATACACTTAAAGACCGGAAGTTATATGCTAAGTTCTCTAAGTGTCAGTTTTGGCTTGACAAAGTGTCATTCTTGGGTCATGTGGTGACTAGGTATTTGATTCAGGTGGATTCTAAGAAGGTTGCGGCAATTTATTACTGCTGTAGACCTATTACACCTACAGAGATACGCAGTTTCTTCGACCTGGAAGGTTACTACAGGCGCTTTATAGAGGGATTGTCAATTCTTGCAGTCTTATTGACTAGATTGACTTAGAAGCGGGTTCAATTTCAGTAGATTGATGAGTGTGAGACTAGGTTTTAGAAACTTCATTTTATTTGACTACCGCTCTAGTTTTGACACTTCCCACAGGTTCTGGAGGCTATATTGTGTAGTGTGATGCTTCACACATTGTATTGGGATGTATTTTTATGTATAACAGTAATGTGATAGCCTATGCTTCTAGGCAGTTGAAGAATCACGAAAAGCACTATCTTACACATGTCTTCGAGTTAGTGGCAGTTGTGTTTACTTTGATGATTTGGCGCAACTACTTTTATGGAGAGCAATGTCTGATTTACACAGATGATAAGAGTTTACACTATATCTTTAATTATAGGGATTAGAATCTAAGACAACTGAGATGGCTTGGGTTTTTGAAAGACTATAAACTATCTTGTATCATCCGGGCAAGGCAAATATAGTGACAGATGCTTTGAGTCAGAAGTCTGTGGGTAGTTTGGCTAGACTTGCAATGGAGAGGAGGCCAATGCCTATTGAGGTGCAGAATTTGTCTAACTGGGTTATTAGGATTGATCACATAGTTCTTGACTGGTTATTAGCCTGTGTTATGGCACGGTCTTCTTTGGTCATTCAGATTCGGAAGAGTCAGTATGATGATCCTGACTTAATTGGACTTCGAGAAAAGGTTCTTATTGTCAAAGAGCTTGGATTTGTGGTTGATAGTGATGGGGTACTATAGTACAATGATCGCTTGTGTGTATTGATGTGAGGATATATGATCTTGTATTCATGGATGGTCTCCTATGAAAGTAGTCATGAGATTCACTAAGAAGAGAAAGTTGAGTCCGAGGTATATGGGCATTTTTGAGGTCTTGAAGAGGGTTAGGGAGGTAGCATATATATTTTCTTTGACACTTGGTTCATCCAGTATTTTATGCTCCAGAGGTATGCCCGAGACTTGAGCCATCTTGTACAGTTCATCAATCATGAGACAGTTCAGTTGGACAAGAATATGTCATATGAAAAAGCCTAGATAGCCATTATGGGCAGGGAGATTCACAATTTGAGATCGAAATAACTTCCTTTGGTAAAAGTATTGTGGAGGAACTATCCTCACGAGGAGACAACCTGGGAGAATGAAGCGGATATGCGAAGTAGATGCACACCCATTTGAGACTTCAGGTACGCTTTCTTACTTCGTTCGAGGACGAACGAGAGTTTGAGTGGGGGAGCATGTAATAATATGATATTATTTATATAAATATAATCTAAGGGGTAGATAATTAATTAAATGGCTAGTGACACTAAGTTATAATTGTACATTAATTAGGTAAATAGGTGATTATTGATAAGGTAGAAAGGGAAAGATAGTGGTCCAGGCCCACATTAGCTGCTATCCACGTTACTTTTGACCTAGGTAAGTTATAAGAAATTGAAATCCTTACTTCGCTTCAACAGAGAAAATCTTGTTTAGATCATTTTCAAGAAACGATGATGTTACTCCATTTCATTAGACCCTTTAGGACATAGATAATTAAGGAGAATTCTTGAAGCGGACATATATTCTATTACGTTTATATAGCTCTAGACCAACGATATTGTACGAGACGGCAAGGAAATTTAGCTACAGTTTCGGCACTTCATTTCTAAGGTATTGTATAATGACACGGTCGGTTACGTTGTGTATTTGAGCCACGTTTTCCCATTCTTATTCATCATTTTGTGACTTGAGAGGATGGCTGGTTTGGTTCCGGAGAGGTTTTGAAACAAATGGGAACACTTAGTTCCTTTATTGGAATCTTAAGTTGTAAGCTCTAATCAAGGTTTGACTCTTGTGTAAACGACCTTGTATTGGTAATTTGACAATATTCATAGGGTCGTATGATGATTTTGAAATTAGGAGTATGTTAGGATTAAGATTTGGAGGTTCTTATGATGTTTTGTTACTATTTTCCAAAAGTTAGAAATTTAAAAATTTTGAGAGTTTCTAAGCATGACTGAGAGTTGACTATGATGATATCAGGTTCAAATTATTGTTTTAGGATTGAAATAGATATGTTTTATCATTTAGGACTTGTGTGCAAAGTTTGATTGTAATTCGGATTGGCTGGGCTTGAATCAGATGCTTGGTTTGAAGTTTAAAAGATCTTGAACTTAAGAGAACTTCCATTAGTGTTTTGGTTTTTGATTCGTTAGTGTGATGTTATCTTATGTGTTTGGATGTTGTGGATAGGTTCAGATAGTATTTATTACCTTATTGGTGTGGTTGGATGGGGTGCGGGGTAGCTCGGGTGGGTTTCGAACCACCCGGTACATTTTGAAAATTGCAGATTTTTGGTGGTGTCAGGCCTTTCTTGGCGATCACGAAGGTTGGATCGTGATCGCAGAGTGCATTTTTGAGCTGGGAAGATTTTATTCTTCGCATTTGTGATAGTGGGGTAACGTTCGTGATTGGTGTGGCAGATAGTCCTTCACATTCACGCATAGGTGGTCGTGTTCGCATAGAAGAGAGGCAGGTTGGGAGCTAGCTGGAGCTTGGCCTTCCGTTCACAGGAGGCAGCTTACTTTGGTATAGGACTGGGGAGATCATGCATCGCATTCACAAGGTTGAAGCCATGTTCACGAAGAGTTAATTTGAGGTTGTTTAATTTTGTGCTTTGTGAATGCCAGGCTGTGGCTGCATTCACGAAGACTATCGATGTAGAAATTATAAGTAACTTATTTCGGAATTTTAGCCCATTCATTTATATTTTGAATCCTAGACTTGGAGAAGGGCGGTTTTTGAAGAGGATTTCACACAAGAAAAGAAGGCAAGTGTTTTCTACTTACTTTTGATATTATATCTTATTTCCCCAGGGAGTATTATACATAGATTATGAGATTTGAAAGAGCAATTTGGGGGTTTTGACTCTCATTTTGGAATGTATAAATTGGGGACTTGGGAGTTTAATTGGACTCGGTTTTCAAATCTAATCATATATTTAGATTTATGGAGTTGTGGGTAGTCGGACTCTACTCTCTGACTCTGGTTTTGACCATGTGGGCCTGGATTAACTTTTATTGTCTTTTGGGGATTTGAATAAAGATTGAAACTTTATTGTTTAACATTATTAAGTTATTTTTAGCTAGATTCGAGTCGTTCAGATGTGGTTTCTAGAGGAAAGGTGATATTAGAGGGTTGATTTGGCCCGTTTGAGGTAAGTATCTTACCTAATCTTGTTTGAGTGAATGACCCTTAGGATTAAACCTTATGTTTCTAATTGTAATGTATGTAAAGCGACGTATATGTGAGGTGACAAGCGTATATGCGGGTGCTATGTATGGAAAATGACCGGATTAGACTCTAGGCTTCTACTATGCCTTAATTTAATTGTGCGCTTTCTATGATACATGTGTAGTACTCTGTATGACTATGAGGGCTTATCCTTTCAGGCTAGAGATCGTGTTTTAGGATTTGTTATCTACTAATTAGCCAAGATGGGCATTTGTGGAATCATTGTGAAATTGATTCAGTCGTGGTCATGGCTTATATCTTGAGCACACATCCGCGCTTTATTATTTTCAAGTCTTTGTGCACTTCATTGTTGAATTGTGAGAATATATCTCTTGATGATAAATTGTTATCTTGAATTTTTTATGATTAGGGTACATATGGACATATTAGGAAAATTGATTGGATGTTGGCACGAGGTCTTTTCCGTGCGAATATGTGGAGTATAAGGGTAGTATCTCGATTATGATTTGTGGAGTATAAGGGTGGAATTCTCGATTATGATAATATTGTTGTTGTTATGGAACGAGGTTTTTCCGTGCAGCATGTGGATATGGATCCATCCCCTTATGGTCGCTCTCTCATGTTCTCTCTTGATGGTGTACATGCGGATTGTGGTACCTTGATCGATGTGATTGTTTCTGATGGAGAGTATAAGGGTGGTATTTTAGATTGATGATGCGTGGAGTACAAGGGTGTCATTCTTGATTGATGATGACTGGAGTATAAGGGTGACATTCTTGTTCATGCAAGTTAGTTCTTTATGCTTCGTCATGCATATTATATGATTTTACGTTACTCTTAACATGCAACTCTATGCATATGTTACTGATTGATAATTATTTTGTCAAAATTTATTTACCTGTGATGCACTGATAACTCTTGTTTCATTGAGTTGATGGTACTACATCTTGTTATATTCTTGTTGCCAGTTATTTGATATATCGCACATGTTCTTTGATTAGTTAGTTTCACATGACTTTAACATCGTCACCACTTTACCTAGGTTAGTCGTGATACTTACTAAGTACGTGTTGTTCTGTACTCATACTATACTTTTACATAATTTTGTGCAGATCCGGGTGTTGGTAGAAATAGACCTCAGGAGTAAGCTTAATTATTCGAGAGGATTCAAGGTAGTGTTGTATGGACACCACAGACGCTTGGAGTTTCCTTTCCTTATTTCATACTGTTGTATCACTTTTAGATAGTATTGTACTTTTGAAATTCGTTATGTATTCAGTTTAGAGCTCATGACTCTGTACTACCTGATTTTTGGAGTTTGACTTATGTATCACTGTATTGGCTTTGTTGGATCTTTCTTATGTTATTTGTTAAATTTAGACTTGCTTATCATATTTCGATATTATTGTATCATTATATGATTTACTTACCTAGTATAGGGGTTAGGTGCATCACAATCATTGGTGGGAGCAGGAGCACGATCATGTTGAGCAGGTAGAACCCGCATGGGCACTTGAGGGGCCTATTGCCACACTGGGACTTCAGGAGACATTGGCTAACATTATGAGAATGTTAGAGAGCTTAACTCTGGTAGGGTTGATTCTGGTTGTACCAGCTACTTCACAGGCTGAGGGATGAGCGCAGACTACCGCCACACGTATACTAGAGCAGCTGGCTCATGTTTATCAGACACCAGATGTTCTAATGGTGCAACCGGTAGTTGCAGTTCAGCACGAGGTAGGTCCACTCATGTTTGTTAGGGAGTATAAGAGGATGGAGGTTTCAAAGACTTTGTCCTCCCCATTTCAGTGGAGGCACTGAGGATGCACAAGGTTTCTTATATTAGTGTCATTGTATTTTGCGAACTTTTTGTTTGGTAGAGTCAAATGTGGTCGACTTTACTATCTTTCTGTTGAGAGGGCTGCCATACAAATGGTGGCAGATGTATGAGTGTTGCGCCACTTGCATGGTCCTAATTCTCATTTGTTTTCTTGGGGGAGTTTATCCCATAAACCTGCAGGGATGAGTTGCATAGTGAGTTTGAGCATTTGCGCCAGGAGAGTATAATTGTGACCTAGTATGTTATAAGTTTATACGTTTATCATGCTATGCAACTCATTTGGTTTATACTGAGAGGGAAAGGGTTTGTAGATTTTTTTAGGGACTCACCTATAACCTTAGATTTGGAATGGAAACGGAGATGGAGATTGAGACTACATTTCATCAAGATGTGGAGATTTCTAGGAGGCTAGAGCATATCTGGAGGCAAGAGGGAAGGATAGGGAGGCTAAGAAGCCTTGTGGTTTTGGAGGACTTAGTGGTTCCTACTCTGGGGCTAAGGGTCGATATGGTAGAGTTCATTTCAGCCGACCAGTTCATTCAGCACTTCAAGTCTCACGTAGTGCACCAACTAGCCATGGATTTTAGAGCACTCGTACCAGACATTCATCCTTCAGTGCACCTCCCGCATGGGGTTCTTACAACAGTTGTTCTAGTAGTTCGGGGTAGACTCAGTTCCAGCAGCCACGTCCATAGAGAGGTTGGTACGAGTGTGGTGATACAAGGCATATCATGAGATATTGTCCTACATTTCTGATGAGTGTACCTTATCAAGGTACCCACGATATGATTCCCGCACCAGATGCTACACTACCTACACAACTAGCTAGAGGTGGGGAATAGACAGGTAGAGGTCGTCCTAGAGGGGGAGGCCAGGACCGTTGTTATGCTTTCCCTGGCAGGACTGAGGCAGGCGCATCAGATGTAGTCATTATACGTATTGTTCCGGTCTGTTATAGATATGCTTCACTATTATTCGATTTGGGTTCTAATTATTCGTATGTGTCATTCTACTTTTATTTGTATTTGGATATGTCTTGTGATCCATTGGGCTCCTGTTTATGTGTCTATAACTGTAGGATATTCTATTATGGTTGATCATATGTCTATTGTTCTTGTGTTGTTACTATTGGGGTCTATGAGATTAGGGTTGATCTTTTATTGCTTCATATGGTGGACTTTGATGTAATTTTGGGTAAGGATTGGTTGTATCCATATCATGCCATTATTGATTGTCACACTACGATTGTAACATTGGGTGTGCCGGGGTTGCCAAAGTTAGAATGGAGGGGTACACTTGGTCACATTCCTAGTAGTGTAGTTTCTTTTCTGAAGGCTCAATGGATGGTTGGGAAGAGATGTTTGACGTACTTAGCTTTTGTTAGAGATGTCAGTGTTGATACTCCTACGATTGATTTAGTCCCCATAGTGAGAGAGTCCATAAGTGTTTCCTGCAGACCTACCAAGCATGCTACCCGATAGAGATATTGATTTTCGTATTTATCTGGAACCGGACACTCAGCCCATCTCGATTCCATCGTATTGTATGGCTCCAACACAGTTGAAGGAAATAAAGAAATAGTCACATGAATTATTGAATAAAGGTTTCATCAGACCAAGAGTTTCACCTTGAGGTGCGCCTATACTATTTGTGAAGAGAAAAGATGGTTCCATGAGGATGTGCATTGACTACATGCAATTGAACAAGGTTACCATCAAGAATATGTATCCACTACCTCACATTGATGTTTTATTTGATCAGCCTCAAGGTGCTAGGGCATTCTCAAAGATTGACTTGCGATCGGGGTACCATCAGTTGAACATCAGGGCTTTGGACATTCATAAGACGCGTTTTCAGGACCCGTTAGGGGCTCTATGAGTTCTTGGTGATGTCTTGTTTGACAATGCCCCAGCAGCATTCATGCATTTTATGAATAATGTGTTCTAGCTTTATTTTGATTATTTTATCATTGTGTTCATGCATGATAAATTGGTATATTCCCATAATAGTGAGGAGCACGAGTGGTATTTGAGGAAAGTGCTTTAGGTTATGAGGGAGAAGAAGTTGTATGCTAAGTTCAAGTGTGCGTTCCGGTTGGATTCATTGTCATGCTTGGGCTATGTGATGTCTAGTAAGGAGATTAAGGTAGATTTGAAGAAGATTGAGGCAGTTCGAAGTTTGTCGAGACCTTCTACAACCATAGAGATCAGGATTTTCCTAGGTTTGGCTAGTTACCATCATTTCTTCATGGAGGGCTTCTCGTCTATTGCAGCTCCATTGACCAAGTTGACTCAGAAGGGTGCTCCATTCAGCTAGTCTAACGAGTGTGAGAAGAGCTTTCAGAAGCTCAAGACTGCATTGACTACAGCCCAAGTTTTGTTATTGTCTTCAAGATTTGCGTCATATACGGTCTATAGTAATTTTTCTCGTGTTGGCCTTGGGTGTGTTTTGATGCAGGACAGTGTATGATTACCTATGCATCACCCCAGTTGAAGCCCCATGAGAAGAACTATCTGGTGCATGATTTGGAGTTAGCAGCTATTGTGCACGTGCTTAAGATTTGGAGACATTATTTAGATGGTGTCTTGTGAGGTGTGTATGGATCATCAGAGTCTTCGGCATCTGTTTAAACAAAAAAGATTGAATTTGAGGCAGCGTAGGTGGTTGGAGCTATTGAAGGATTATGATATCACTGTTCTCTATCATCTAGGGAAGGCTAATATGGTAGTGGACGCCTTGAGTAGAAAGGCGGAGAGCATGGGGAATTTAGCATTCATTCCTGCTGCGGAGAGACCTTTAGCTATGGATGTTCAGGCATTGGCTAATAGATTGGTGAGATTGGATATTTCAAAGTCAAGCAGAGTCCTTGTTTTTGTTGTATCTCGGTCATCCTTGTTTGAGAACATTAAGGCTCGCCAGTATGATCATCCCCACTTGCCTGTCCTTAAGGACATGGTGCAACACAGTGATGCTAAGGAGGTGACTATTGGTGATGTTGGTGTGTTGCGACTTCAAGGTTGAGTTTTTGTTCCTAATGTCGATGGATTGAGGGAGTTTATTTGAGGAGGCTCATAGTTCACGGTATTCCATTCATCCAAGTGGTACGAAGATGTGTCATGACTTGAAGCAATATTATTTATGGAGGAGGATGAAGGAGGACATTCTTGGGCATGTTTCTAGGTGTTTGAATTGCCAACAGGTCAAGTATGAGTATCAGAAACTGGGTGGTTTGCTTCAGAAGATTGATATACTAGAGTGGAACTGGGATTGATATACTGGAGTAGAACTGGGAGAACATTACTATCAACTTTATGGTAGGGTTTCCACAGACCTTGAGGAAGTTTGATGCCATTTGGGTCATTGTGGATTGGTTGACGAAGTTGGCACATTTTATTCCAGTCATGACTTCCTACACTTCGGAGTAGTTGGCTAGGATCTACATTAGGGGGATTGTTCGCCTACATGATGTGCCTTTTTCTATCATCTCATACAATGACAGTCAGTTTACTTTGCACTTTTTGAGGGTAGTTTAGTGTCAGTTAGGCATGCAGGCTGAGTTGAGTATTGTATTTCACCCTCAAATAGACAGGCAGCTCTTGCAGACCATTTAGAACTCGGAGAATGTGTTGAGGGCATGCACTATTGATTTTGAAGGCATGTGGGACTAGTTTCTATCTGTAGCGGAGTTTGCCTACAACAACAGCTACCGGTCGAGTATCTAGATGGCTCCCTATAAGGCCTTATATGTGAGACGATGTCGTTCATTGGTTGGTTATTGGGAACAGTCATGGTTTGTGATGCTTTAGAGAAGATGAAGTTGAATAAGGAGAGGCTTCGGGTAGAGTAGTCCCGATAAAAGAGTTATGCTGACAGGAAAGTTTGTGATATGGCATTCATAGAGGTGGAGAAGGTTCTTCTTAGAGTTTCTCCTATGAAAGGTGTGATACGGTTTGGGAACAAGGGTAAGTTGATCCCGAGGTTTATTGGTCCTTTCAAGGTGCTAGAGAGAGTTGACGAGATTTCCTATAGACTTGCCTTGCCTCCTAGCCTTTTGGGAGTTCATCCGATATTCCATGTTTTTTTTCTTCGGAAGTATCATGAAGATAAGTCACATGTCTTGGATTTCGGCACAATGCAGTTAGATGAGAATCTTGCTTATGAGGAAGAGCTGGTGGCCATTTTTGATAGGAAAGTTCAGAAGCTGAGTTCGAAAGATATTGTATCAGTGAAGGTTCAGTGGTGAGGTCGGCCAATCAAGGAGGCAGCTTGGGAGACCGAGCACGATATACGAAGCATAAACTTGTAAGTTTTTGGCACTTTAGGTATCATTCTAAACTCTTTCAAAGATGACTGTTTGTTTAAGAGGGGGAACATAACGATCGAGACGGTCGTTTTGTGTATTTGAGCCCCGTTTCCCCATTTGATGTTCCTCGTATGCTTGTTCATTATTTTGTGACTTGCAAGGATGTTTTGTTTCGAAAAAGTTTTTGAGCGAATTGAAACACTTAGTATCTTGTTGGAAGTTTAAGTTGTAAGAGTAGACCAAGGATTGACTTTGTGTAGAAAAATCATAGATTGGTGATTTGATGATTCCAATAGGTTCATATGATGATTTTAAACTTAGGCGTATATTCAGATTTTAATTTGGAGGTTCCTAGGATGTTTTGACGCTATTTGCCAAAGGTTGAGCATTCCTAGGTTTGATCTGGAGTTAAAATTAATGCTAGCGGGTTCGGAATGTTGTTCCGAAACTTGCGATAGGTCCATTTTGTAATTTTGGGAATGTGTGCAAAGTTTTGTCGTAATCAAGATTGGCAAGGCTTTAATCGGGCACTTGGTTTGAAGTTTGAAAGTTCTTAAACTTAAGAGAAGTTCAATTTTTGTTTTGGCTGTTGATTCATTATTGTGATGTTATCGTATGTGTTTGAAGGTTATGGATAGGTTCAAATAGTATTTATGGACTTGTTGGTATGAGTAGACGGGGTCCAGGGTTCTCGCGTGGGTTGTGAACTACTCGAAGCATTTTGGAAGTTGTAGAGTTTTGCTAGTGTCAAGCCTTTCTTCGCGATTGTGGAGGATGGATTGCGATCGTGGAGTGCATTTTTGAACTGGGCAGATTTTCTTCTTCGCATTTGCGACAGTGGGGTTGCATTTGCAATGGGTATGGCAGATTGGCCTTCACTTTTGCGCTTAGCTGGTCGCGATCGTTAGAAGGGAGGCAGACTGGGAGCTGATTGGAGCTGGGCCTTCACATTCGCGGGAGGGGGCTCGCATTTGCGTAGGCCTGGGGGATTGTGCATCGCGTTAACGAGGTTGAAGTCGCATTCACAAAGAGTTAATTTGAGGCTGTTGCATTTTGTGCTTCGCGAACGCGAGGTAATGCCCGTGTTTGCGAATGGTATTGCTAGGAAGAATTTATAAGTGACTTATTTTGGGATTTTACCTCATCCTTTCTTATTTTGAACACTAGAATTGGTTCGGGGCGATTTTTGAAAAGGCTTTTCACACAAACCAAGAGGGTATTTCTACTTAATTTTGATATAAAATCTTGTTTTCCCGTGGATTATTATACATAGATTATGGGATTTAAAAGAGAAATTTGGGTGTTTTGACTATAATTTTGGAGAGTGTAAATTGGGGATTTTAAAGTCGATTTGGACTCAATTTTGGAATCTAATGACATATTAGAGGTTTTATGCGTAGTGGGGATCTACACTTTGACACCGATTTTGACCATGTGAGCCCAACTTAACTTTTATTGACTTTTGTGGATTTGATTAAAGATTGAATCTTTATTGTTTGCAATTGATTCCTATGGCTTAGTTGGACCTTATCGAGTTGTTATTGGATAGATGCGAGCCGGTCGAAGGTGCTTTTTAAAGGAAAGGTTGTTTTAGAGGGTTGATTTGGCTCGTTTGAGGTAAGTATCTTGCCTAATCTTGTGTGAGGGAGTAACCCTTAGGATTGGACCTTATTTGTCTAATTGCAATGTATGTAAAATGACGTAGATGTGAGATGTTAAGCATATATGTGAGGTGCTATGTATGAAGAATGACCAAATTAGACTGTAGTGTAATCCTTTGTATAACTATGTGAGCTTATTCTTTTATGCTAGAGACCATGTTTTAGAATTCATTATCTCCTAGTTGGCTAAGATGGGCATTTGGGAAATCATTGTTATATTAATTTAGTCGTAGTCATACCTTATAGTTTTGAGTGTACATCCACACTTTATTATTTTCACGTTCTTGTACACCTCATTGATGAGTTGTGAGAATATATCTCTTGATGATATATTGTTACCTTGAATTTGTTATGATTATGGCACATATGGACATTTTGTATAGATTGATTGGGTGTTGTCATGAAGTCTCGTCCGTGCGGATATGTAGAGTATAAGGGTGACATTCCCGATTATGATGTGTGGAGTATAAGGGTGGAATTCTCGATTATGATGATATTGTTATTGCTATAGCACAAGTTTTTGCCACATAGTATGTGGATATGGATCCATCCCCTAGGGTCACTCTGTCATGATTCTCTTTTGATGGCGTACATGCGGATTATGGTACCTTGATCGATGTGATTGATTTTGATGGGGATTATAAGGGTGGAATTCTAGACTGATGATGTGTGGAGTACAAAGGTGCACGACCCAAAATTCCACCAATGTCGTGATGACACCTAATCCAACCCGATAGATAAGCCAAACAATATAAGTTACTACTATAATGGGAAATCATCAGTATATTAACAAAAACCACAACAAAAGTCATTACTAATATCCCGAGGACTGGTAGTACAAGTCACGAGCCACTATGATTTAAATTTACAAAAGTGATGTGAGAAATAAATACAACATATGTTTGAAAGTTACGTAAATAGAAATAAAAACCTAAGCTACCATAAACAAAAAGGTAGCATGAATCTGACACGCTGGTACAACGCAAAGCTCCGTCTTCACAACTACTTAGCTACAGAATTTGCACGCAAGGTGCAGAAGTGTAGTATTAGTACAACCGACCCCATGTACTCAGTAAGTATTTTGACTAACCTCCAATGCAAAGCTCCGTCTTCACAACTACTCAGCTACAGAATTTGTACGCAAGGTGCAGAAGTGTAGTATTAGTACAACCGATCCCATATACTCAGTAAGTATCTTTACTAACCTCGGAGAAGTAGTAACGAGGTTTTTAAGTCAAAATATACTCATTTGTAAAATAACCTGTGCAATATATCAAAGACTGGCAACAAGAAGTATAGCAGATAAACAATAACTATAGTCTCATCATAACAACTGTTAACAATTTAATACAAGTAAGGCTCAACTTCAATAATAAGTCATCAAATAGAATCACACACATATGACACCTCGTGCCCACATTATTAATCACCCCCGCACGACAAAGACCTCATGCCACAACATATGTCATGCCCGTATGGCAAAAACCTCGTGTCATAATATAAATCACACTTGCATGACAATGACCTCGTGCCACATTATAATCTCATTCCATGTCAATTTCCAAAATAACCTATTCAAGAGAACTTTTCAAGAATCAAATATAGTAATGCATGATAACAACTTTCTTTTTACTTCAATCTGTTACGCTACGAACAACTCAACAGAATATGAGATAACAACTCCACGTAGGTAAATCCATCTTCGCAACCAAATCATCAAGTAATAACAGAGGCATATATTAGTATGTTAGACACAACACAATAAATCATGTAAAAAATATAAGAATGTAAACACACATAAAGCAGTCATAAGAATAAACAAGAATGTCCCTCTAGTACCACCAAACAAACATAATCAATAACATCGCCCCAGGCTATCATATAACATCCCCACAAAGCAATCCTTATTTCACTACGTGTGCTAAATAAAGTAAATGCATGCCTTGTCTCGCCACACGCGTATTAATAAATCATCCCACTTTTTCTCGCCACATGTGCAAAACCCGATATAGCCCACCTTATCTCACCACATGTGCAATATCAACAATAACAATAGCACGACAAAAACCTCGTGCCAACACCCAACAATCCGTCCGACATGTTCACATGTGCCAAAATCACAAAATACAAAATAACACATCATTATCAAGAAGCATACCCTCATAACTCATCAATAAAGTGCGCAAGGACATATTCAATAAAAGTGCGGATGAGGTTTAACATATAAAATATGAGTACAACGAAATCAGATATTGCAATCAAGTTCAAGTAGTCATACAAAGGATCACATATATGTCACAGAGAGCACATGTTCCAATCAAGGCTCAGCACAAGAACAAGTACGAATGTTGTTCATAACATATGAGTATCTACCTCTGAGGCAAGTAAAGCGTAAGTCTCAAGATTTTCTCAACATGTTCAAAATTCCATTCAAGCTTGATCCTTCCCTTAGACTCGTTACATTGTTCGACTGAACTCGTTGGTTCCTACGGTACCAATAGCCTCAACATTTCTCTAGCATGATTTATTGTTCTCACGTAGTCAATTAATGAAATAATACAAAGAATCAAGTATTACACATAACCAAACAAGGCATGGAGTAAGCTAGAATTTACCTCAAGTATGAATACCCGTGGCACATATATATACGCTTGTCACCTCATATATACATCACTCCCGCATATAGAAAATAATGTCAACTAGTAGAAAATATTTTCTAAATCAAAGCTAGGAAAGACACTTACCTCAAACAAGCCAAAATAATACTCTAGAAATACCTTCATGTGCGAATAGACCTCCGAATAACTCGAATCTAGCCGAAAAACAACTCAATAACATCAAGTAATGTCATAGGAATCATATCCAAACAAAAAAGGTTGAATCTTTAATCAAATACTCAAAGTCAACTAAAACGTCAACCCGAGCCTGCACCCCAGAACCTGACAAAACTCACAAATTCCGAAAACCCACTCGAATACGAGTCCAACTATATAAGTTTTATCCAAATTAGACTCTGAATCGATCTTCAAATCTCATTTTTTTACTTTAGAAAAAGTTTTATCAAAACCCCCTAATTTCCTTTTTAGATTCACCAATCAAATGCCAAAATCAAAGTTAGATTCACGAATAATAATCAAAATGAGTCAAGAACACTTAACCATTCCAAGTGGGTGAAAATCGCCTCAACAATTGCCTCAAACCGAGCTCCCAATCTCAAAATATGATCAAATGAGTCCAAATCCAAAAATAACAACTTATATGCACTCCTGAGGTAATGCTTTGTGATCGTGGGACCAACTTCAAGATCGCAAAGTAGAAAACTTCAGCTGCCTCGAAGACTCCCATGAGAACCTGGCCCCAGGAACACGATCACGATGCATGGCTTCACAGAACTATGCAAACACAGTGTCATCTCGCGAATGCGAAGGTCAACTAACCTGGCTTTTCTAGCCTAACTCAACACTACGCGAACGCGTGGTTCCATATGTGAACGCGAAGGCTTAAAGCCTCAACGACTGCGAACACGACTCTAGTACCGTGAATGCAAAGAAGAACATTCAGCCAGCACTCAGAACACTCCGCAATCGCATCCCTATTTATGCAATCGCGAAGAACACTCTCAGCACCAGTAAAAGTAGAGAAAGCAATGATCAACAACAAGGGGGAAATGGTCCAAAACCACCCCGATACACACCCAAGCCCCTCGGAACCCCGTTTGAACCCACCAACAGGTCCCAAAATACGACACGGACCTACTCGAGACCTGAAATTGCACAAAATAACATCAAAACCACTAATCGCACCTCAATTTAAGCTTAATGAACTATTTCAAACTTACGCCGAACACGTCTAAACAACTCGAAATGACCTCCAATTTTGCAAACAAGTTCCAAATGACATAAAATACCTATTACAACTCTCAAAACAACAATCCAAACATGATAATATCAAAGTCAGCTCCAGGTCAAACCTATGAACTTTTTAAATCTTCAAATTGCCAACTTTTACCAAATAGAGCAAAATCAACCTAGGAACCTGCAAATTAAAATCCTAATGAATGTCTAAATCTAAAATCACTATATTAACTTATTGGAATAATCAAAATACGAATCCAAAACTATTTACACAGAAGTCAAACCTTGGTCAACTCTTCAACTTAAAGCTTTCAAATAGAGAATTACTCTTCCGAATTATTTTCAAACTTCATGAAAATACAAATCAACCATACACGCAAGTCGTAATATATCATATGAAGCTACACAAGACCTCAACCACCGAACATAAGGCCAAAACTTATAACAACTAGTTGGGTCATTAAAAAGGGTGGCATTCTTGATTGATGATAAGTGGAGTATAAGGGTTGTATTCTTGATCATGCAAGTTAATTCTTTATGCTTCGTCATACATTTTATATGATTTCACGTTGCTTTTAACATGCTACTTTATGACTATGTTATTGATTAATAATTATTTTGTCAAAATTGATTTACCTGTGATGAGATGATAACTCTTGTTTTGTTGAGTTGATGGTACTACATCTTGTTATTTTATTTTTACCAGTTATTTGATATATTGCATAGGTTTTTTGATTAGTGAGTATCACATGACCTATACTACTTCACCGAAGTTAGACTTGATACTTACTGCATACATGTTTTCTCGTACTTATATTATACTTCTGTATAGTTTTGTGTAGATCCAGCTGTTGGTAGCTGGGGACCTCATGAGTAAAGTCATGGGCGGCTTTCCAGCCATGCCCCATAACCCCTTGGACGTGCCACATGGCATCCTGACAAGCCTCCCAATGCCTAACGCCACGGTCGGCCCCGTGGTCTCGGCAGCTCCAAGTGACAAGCGCGCATATTCCGTTGTTGCCCCACGATAGCCATCACCAGTGCCCAGCCACAGGCAGATACCAATAGCGCCACGCACACAGACAACGCCGCGTGTGCAAATCCTGATGCTAAAGGCAAAGTTGCTGCCAACGGACTTGTTTCTTCTTTGTAGAAGACTAAGTCCTTTTCATTATAAATATAGAGTAGTTTTACTGCATTTTCTTTAAGTGTGATTTTCCAGCTTTCATAGGTCTAGTCATGTAACTTTGGTTTATTTTCTTTAAGCATTATTAAGGGGGACCAAGAAATCAAACTTTCTAGCAAGCAAACAAATCTCTGTACGGGTATCTCTTCCCCCGACACCGTTTTGTTTTTCTGTAATAGCTTTCAGTCAATGCAATCAAGCTCTATTTCATTATCAATTCTCTTTTCTGCTCTCTCTCTCAATTGCTCATGACATTGGTTTTCCCGTATGGCACTGACAATCTAGTCTAACGTACGGAGGGGACCTCAGTTGGAAGACAACAACAATACTGACTTCGGTTGCTTAGTCTTACGTTGCCCTTCCAAGGAACTTCAGGAAGGCGCCGCATAACAGTTGGTATCAGAGCCTAGGCTCGACAACAAAAGAGGGATTACATTACAATTACTACCATTTTGGCCATGGTGAATTATGGGGATCGTATCGCGACCCTTGAGGGGACGGTTGACGCATTTCGGCCCATCGTGGAAATGATGCATGACATAAAGACCAGCCTAGTGCAAAGGTTGGACGACCTGGACCGCAGACTTGTCCAGGCCGAAGTTGACATAGAAAATATCAATCGCGACTCTGAAGGAGACCGGCAAACGGCAGCCACAGAGGCAGCCAAAAGTTTTGGTAAATTTGAGGCCCTCCAGCAGGAGCGTACCGAGAATTTAGCCAACAGGGAATAAGAGGCAGACATGGTGATTGCCATGCAATAAACTATAGACAACTTGACAGGCCAGCTCAATGTTGTTAATGCTACTTTACAAGGCCTACTTCGAGGAGACGGAAACCAATTTGGGGGTGGTGTGAAAATTGCCCCTATGGAACAAAAGCTGAAAATTCTTGAGCCAAAGCCATATAGTGGATCTCGGAATGCCAAAGAAGTGGCAAACTTTATTTTCGACATCGAGCAATACTTCGATGCCGTGGGAGGCCTAGAAGAAGCTAAGAAGATAGCAACTGCTGCCATGTATCTTCAGGGTGATGCCAAACTCTGGTGGAGGGTGAAATACGAAGCCATCAAGGCTGGTGAAGATGCTCTCGAGACATGGGAAGAACTGAAGGCAGCCATACGCCTAAAGTTCTTCCCCGAAAATGTTGAGTACAATGCCATGAGAAAGCTACGGGAGCTCCGCCAGACCAAATCAGTGCGAGATTATGTGCGGGAATTCTCTGTGCTCATGCTAAACATCCGTGACATGGGGGACAAAGACAAACTCTTCACCTTCCTGGAAGGGTTGAAAACTTATGCCCGCATGGAGTTGCAGAGACAAAGGGTAGACACATTACCTAAGGCGATCCAAACAGCAGAGTGCCTTGGAGATTATCAAGTGGAAGCCCGAAAGGATAGGCCTCAACAGCCTATCCGAGGAGGATACAAAGGGGGCTAGCCAAACACTGGTGGCCCTAGCAGAAGTGGAGGAGACCGGAATGTACCCAAATCTAAGGCTCCCTCTTCAGGCAGTACTAGTGCTGCATCTAACAACAATGATCGGGGAAGGAAGCCCCCCTCAGGATACCGTCATTGCGGCGGACCACATTAGAATAATGAATGCCCACATACAAAGATGAACGCCCATCAAGCTTTTGAGGATGGGACGGATGAAGATGCCGATGATACGGACCAGACCAAACTAGTAGGTGCATTCAATGCAATTGTTGGCTCTATTTATGAGCCCTTAGTGGGAACCAGTGCTGGTATCCGCAAGAAGAAGGACCCCTGTTCAATCGCCAAGAAAGGAAAAAAGAAGGCAAATAAGAGGACTCCTCCTCATCAAGAGAGGACCTTAATATTCGTCGACATGAAGGTAAATGGCAAGCCCATTCGGGCAATGATAGACACGGGTGCTACCCATAACTACTTAGCCTCGACTCAGGTGGAGCGCCTTGGACTAGTTGTAGGAAAGGGCAAAGGTCGTGTGAAGTCTATAAACTCACCACCTCAGTCAGTGGGTGGAATAGCCAAAGCAGTACCAGTGAAGCTAGGCCCTTATGAAGGAAAGTTCAACCTGCGCGTAGTGATCATAGATGACTTTGAGATAACAGTGGGGTTGGAATTCCTGAGACAGACCAACACCATGCCCGCACCTTATGCAGACATGCTACTGATGATGGGAGAAAATGGGTGCAAGCCTTGCATCATTCCGTGCATGCCCATGAAGATGGCCGCTGAGAACATCTCGGCCCTGCAGTTGAAGAAGGGGGTCAAAAGACATGAACCCACGTTCCTGGCTACCGTTATGGAAGATATAGAATGCTCCTCGGGTCCCATTCCTGCACTCGTGAAGGAGATGCTACTGGAATTTGAAGACATAATGCCACAAGACATGCCAAAGTGACTCCCGCCTAGGCGCACTATGGACCATGAGATTGAGTTGGTACCAGGTGCGAAGCCACCTTCCCGGGCGCCATACAGCATGTCACAACCCGAGCTCATCGAGCTTCGGAGATAATTGACGGAGATGTTAGACACAGGGATCATCGTGCCCTCCAAGTCCCCATACGGGTCCCCTGTGCTATTTCAAAAGAAACATGATGATAGTTTATGACTCTGTGTGGATTATCGGGCTCTGAACAAAATCACCGTAAAGAACAGGTACCCTATTCCTCTAATGGCGGATTTGTTCGACAGACTGGGTGGTGCGACGATATTCACCAAAATAGACATGAGGACGGGTTATTGGCAAGTTCGGATTACAGAGGGTGATGAACACAAGATGACCTGCGTGACGAGATATGGGTCGTTAGACTTCCTGGTTATGCCATTCGGCTTGACTAATGCGCCAACCACATTTTGCACCCTTATGAACCAAGTCTTCCGAGAATACATTGACGAATTCGTCGTGGTCTATTTGGATGACATTGTGGTATATAGCCAGACATTGGAAGAATACCTGGAGCATTTGCGGAAGGTCCTAGCCCGATTGCGGGAGCACGAACTATATGTGAAGCTATCCAAGTGCTCCTTTGCTCAGAAACAAATTGACTTCCTCGGACATGTCGTCGAGGAAGGGCGGATCAAGATGGACCAACAGAAGATTCAGGCCATCACAGAATGGCCGCCGCCTAAGGATATCCATGCCTTGAGGTCATTCCTTGGCCTATGCAACTTCTATCGGCGTTTTGTGAAAAGTTACTCCCTCATTGCAGTGCCGCTGACAGAACTTCTCAAAAAGGTCACACCCTAGGATTGGGGTCCCAAGCGAGCAAAGGCCTTCAACGCATTAAAAATGGTCATGTCCAGTAACCCCATTTTGGCCTTCCCTGACTTGGCCAAGACATTCGAGGTACAAACGGATGCCTCCGACTATGCACTTGGTGGAGTCTTACTACAAGAAGGGCATCCCGTAGCATACGAGAGCCGGAAACTGAAAGATGCAGAGTGGCGCTATGTCGCCCACAAAAAATAATTATTGGCTATCGTTCATTGCTTATGCCTTTGGAGGCATTATCTACTGGGAACCCTATTCATGGTCAAGACAGACAACACAGCTGTTAGCCATTTCATGACCTAGCCAAAGCTGAATGGTCGACATGCTAGGTGGCAGGAACTCCTAGCAAAATTTCACTTCAACCTGGAGTACTGAAGTAGGAAGACTAATCATGTTGCTAATGCACTTAGTCAGAGGGCTGATCTAGCATCGGTGTGCATACTCGCCGCCCTAAAGGGAAGCGAAGTACAACCACCATAAAAGACCAGATACAGGATCTACTCATCAAGGATCCCGCTGCACAGTATTTGGTTGATTTGGTAGGAGAGAGCAAGACTCGCCAATTCTACACAGAAGATGGTTTCCTAAAAGTGAAAGGGAACTGAATTTATGTTCCTAAAGGAGGGGATCTGCGAAGGACTCTTTTGTCGGAATGCCGCGATACTTTGTGGGCCGGTCATCCCGGCAAGGAACACACCATGGCATTGCTTCGTCATGTATATTATTGGCCTCAAATGGTCGACGACGTCGCTCAGTATGTGAAGACTTGTCTAGTATTCCAGAAGGACAAGTTAGACCGCTTGACGCATGCAGGACTCTTGGAACCACTAGTTGTCCCAAAAAGACCTTGGAAAAGCGTTTCCCTGGACTTCATCACCGGATTGACCAAGGTCGGAGATCTCACAACTATCTTAGTTGTGGTGGATCGGTTTTCCAAGTATGCTACCTTTATAGCATCCCGACAATATATATCAGCATAAGATACAACTCGACTCTTCTTCTCTCATGTCGTCACATATTGGGGCCTGCCTAAAGATATCGTTAGTGATCGCGACTCACGCTTCACTAGCAATTTTTGGACCCAAATCTTTAAGTGCCTCAGGTCAAAATTGAGTCATAGCTCAAGTTTTCATCCGCAATCTGATGGTCAGACGAAGTGATTCAATGGCATGCTAGAGGAATATCGCTGGCACTTCGTAACCGGATCGCAAAAGAACTGGGTGAAGCTTTTGGATGCTGCTCAACTGTGTTTCAATTCACAAAAGAGCTCAAGTACCAACAAAAGCGCTTTTGAAATTATTACTGGACAGCAACCACTACTCCCACATACTGTGAACGCACCAAACATGTCAAAATCTCCTCGGGCTGCTAGCTTCTCAAAAGAATGGAAGAAAAATTTGGAGATAGTGCGGAGCTATCTTGTCAAAGCCCAAAAGCGGATGAAGAGGCATGCTGATCAGAATCGCCGCTTTCTTGAATATCAAGTAGGAGACAAGGTGATGGTCAAAATCCCAAAGCGGTACTTATTTGCAGGGGTCCATGACCCCTCACCTATTGCAAAAATACATTGGACCCTTGTCCATTAAAAAGCGCATTGGCAAAGTTGCATACCAGGTGGATACCCCAGCTTGGTGGAAAACCCATCATGTTTTCCATGTCAGTCTCCTGAAACCTTTTTGGGAAGATATGGAGGATCCTTCACGAAGCCAACTCATAATACCAAGCATTTGAGACCCCAATTCAATCGGGAAAAGGCATGCTGAAGCTATTCTTGATGACAGAGTGATTCACGCCTCAAGGAAATATCACCAAGAGTTCTTGGTGAAATGGCAGGGATGTGATGCAGAGGAGAATACCTGGGAGAGGGGAAAAAACCTCAAAGCCTACAAGAGCCTACTTGATGATTATCTTGCAAGGAAGGCATCGAGGACGTCGCCAACTCAGGTGGGGGAGAATGTCATGGGCGGCTTTCCATCCATGCCCTTGGACATGCCACATGGCGTCCTGGCAAGCCTCCCAACGCCTAACGCCACGGTCGGCCCCGTGGTCTCGGCAGCTCCAAGTGACAAGCGCACATATGCTGTCGTCGCCCCACCGATAGCCATCACCAGTGCCTAGCCACAGGCAGATAACAATAGTGCCACGCACACAGACAACGCCACGTGCGCAGACCCTGATGCTGAAGACAAAGTTGCTGCGAACGGACTTGTTTCTGCTTTGTAGAAGACTAAGTCCTTTTCATTGTAAATATTGAGTAGTTTTACTGTATTTTCTTTAAGTGTGATTTTTCAGCTTTCATAGGTCTAGTCATGTAACTTTGGTTTATTTTTTTTAAGCATTATTAAGGGGGACCAAGCAATCAAAACTTTCAAGCAAGCAAACAATTCTCTGTACTGGTGTCTCTCCCCCCCCCGACACCATGTTATTTTTCTATAATAGCTTTCATTTAATGCAATCAAGCTCTCTTTCATTCTCAATTCTCGTTTCTGCTCTCTATCTTAATTGCTCATGACATTGGTTTTCCCGCACGACACTAACAATCTAGTCTAGCCTACGGAGGGGACCTTAGTTGGCGGACAACAACCATACTGACATAGGTTGCTTAGTCTTACATCGTCCTTCCAAGGCACTTCAGGAAGGCGTCGTGTAACAGTAAGCTTAATTATTAGAGAGAATTCAAATAGTGTTGCATGGACGCCATAGACCCCTAGAGTCCCCTTTCCTTATTTCATATTTTTATATTACTTTCAGATAGTATTGTACTTTTGAGACGCGTTATGTAATCAGTTGAGAGCTCATGTCTCTATACTACCTGATTTTGGGAGTTTGACATATGTTCCACTATATTAGATTTTTTGGAGCTTTATTCCGCTGTTATGTTAAGTTCTGATATTATATCTTATTTTGCTATTTTCTTACCATTGTGTGATTGTCTTACCTAGTCTTTGGGGTTAGGTGCCATCACGACCATTGGTAAGATTTTGGGTCGTGACATGTTGATATATCTTTTTACTTTGCATTTTCTATTTTGGAAAATGAATTTTAATATATTGGATATGTTATTGAATAATGAGTCGGTTGGGGGTATAGATATATGTTTTTACCTCTAAATTCATGGCCTGAGATGTAGGAAATGGATGTTTAACTCTAAGCTGAAATCAATGGGAAATGACATTTGACCTGTTAATTAGCAAAAAAAATTACAACTTGAGCATAGATTTGAACTCATAATCCTATGGGTAATCAGATTTTGTGATTTGCTTCGAGAGTTTACTAGTTTGATCGAGGGTTGACTTTGATCATTTGCCCTTGCCTTTGACTTGTTCTAAAATTGTAAAAATGGTTCACCTAGACTAATTGGGACATATTATTTGATATCTTGCATAGATTGAGGCTATCAGAGGTCATCCTGGTAGACTTTGGTATTTCGAGTGAGGTGAAGGTTGACCGTTTTAAGACAAGTGAGACTTTAACTTCTCGAATACTTTCTTTTCTAACATAATGATTTAGAACTTGCATAAATGCTTTTGAATACCTAGTATGTTGAGGGGGAAGCGCGTAGTAGGACATGTATATTATCTTTATAAGCTTTTATGTTATTGTTTACCCGAAAAATCGGATAACGTTGAATTTGTGTACGGTTATAAGGATAAGTAGATTCCTTTGACCTGAAGATAACAATACACGTATTTATTATGAAAAATAGAAAATGACGAACAAAGATACTTAGTCAGCTTAGAAGATAAACACAACGAATTCTTAATTTGCCAGAGAAGATCTCTTCTATTACAATCTATCTTGCCTTTTATAGCCAAGGATCACTATTTTATCTATAACAACATAATAGAATAATATTACTAGTGGAGGACCCATGATGGTGTGTCTCCTCCTTAATTCCCACCAAGATTCTCTCCTTTGGTGCTGTTGTAACATCTTTTTGTCTGTGAGTCGATACTGACTCGAGCTCTGTGTCGGATCGGAACCTTGGCCTTAGATTCAAGCTTAGTGATCACTTTCGGGCATCGATGTTCGGGACCTGTGTCCGTCGATGTTCCCAAATTCTCTTTGATTATCTTCTTTATTTCGTTGCTTTAGTGCCGCTTATACCAGAGTTTTGGTGCTGTCCCCTCTTTCACCTTCCTTTGCGTCTTTTTCTTCTCATATCAATGGCGCAAACTTCAAAAATCGTACCTCAAAAGGAGAAAGCATCCTCCTCACGGCCGTGTGACGATAAGGCACCGGTGGAGCCATCCGTTCATGATTATATTCCCGGCCCGTGTATTTTAAAATTTGATTTTAGGGTGGAGAACCCCTCGTCTGTTCCGGGTCGGTGTGAGCACGTATCGATGTATACGTGCTCTATAACGGAGGGTCACCTCGAGGCCGTCAGAAAAGACTGCAGCTGGGGTTTTGAGGTTGTGTTACGAATCCCATCCTCCGATGAGAGCGTCACTACCTGCGTGGAGGGAGTTTTAAGTGTTTACACCTATCCCTTCACATTGGGAGCTGTTGATCCCGTGATTTTTAATTTCTGCAGGAGATATCAGGTCACCCTCGGCCAAATTAATCCTTCCTTATGGCGTATAGTCATCTTATTGCGCTTCTTCTCTATCAAAGCTGGAGGGTTGGATTTTTCTATGAACCACCTTATACGACTGTATCGGCCTCAGATTTATCGTGGACTTATTAGGCTACATCGCCGAGCATCTAAGGCTTTGATGTCGAGCATCGATGAAGATAAGGATCGAGATTGGATGAGTCGATATATTCGAGTTAGGACTCGTGATCTTATCCCGGAGGAAAAGATGTCGTTCCCTGAAAAATGGAATTTCGACCGTAAGTGATTCATGTTTGCTTTTCGTGTCCTTTTCCATTTTTGGTGATATTATTTTCTGATGTCCAGCTGCACCTTGGATGCCACAAGCGGTGCCTGACCTCGAGGATTGGGTTCGAAAGTTAGCCTCGACTTCATCCTATGCCGAGCGCGCTTGGCGTGATTTGGCAAAAGGTAGATGGGAGGCCAAGAATCATGGTGAGGTTTGGTTCCTGTTTCCCTCGAGGTATATTCTGCGTTCTTTTCGTTATCGATTTTTTCTTTGTATATATATATGTAACCAGGGATGCCATTTTGAGGCCTTCGAGCTGTGATAAAGGAAACAAGTCCCCGGTCCTAGAACAGGGAAAAGAAAAGAAACGAAGGGCTTCCTCTCGGCCGGAGGACCCCAAGCCCAAAACTAGAAAGGTGAGGAGAAAAATCATTGCCCTTTCGATCGACTCGGTCCAACGACTGAGGGAGGAAGAAGAAGAATATAGTTTCTCGGCTTTGGTAGTCCGACCTACGGAAGCAGTCGAGGTTGCTAGAGCTGCTAAGCCGATGGCGGCCATACCTATCGAGGTTGGTTCCGAAGACCTAAGTCTCGATCGGAGTACTCCGAGTGATTTTCTCGGGGCAATGGCAATGGGTCATTCACCTTCTCTTTCATCTTTTTCTGAGGAGGCGTTGAAGGAAGCTCGAGAGCTGAAGACTCCCGATATTGGTGCCGGCTCAAGTGCAGCGGATCCTTTTAAGGATTGTTTTACCGGTGTTGATGACAGTTCCGATATCGGTGATGCTTCTCTTTTGTTAGAGGAGGCTCAGTGTTTTATTACTCGGGTAATGATTCTTCCATACTTGGCTTCTTTCTTCTTTTCCATACTTGACTCATGTTTCTAACTGTGTAGGCCATCGGTAGGTTTCGAGTTGATCTTAGCCAGTGTGAGGCCGAACTCCGGAAGGTCCTAGGTGAAAGAGATGCCCTTCGGCTTCTTTGCAGCAAAAAGGACGAGGCTATAAAGGATCTTCAAACGGATTTGGCTAAGGTTCGTGAAGAAGGGGTCGAGCTCGATGAACAGGTGAGCCTCGTTTTGTTAAAGTATGGATTCGACTCGACTGTGGAAGTTAACCCTTCGTTGTCTCAGTTGCAGCAAAAGATCGAGAAGATCGGGCTACTTCGAGAGGAGGTCGATCAAATCCAAGCCGTATGCAACTGGTGGAAGGAGACCATTGACCGCCTGGTAGTGGAGAAAGAAACCATCTTAACAAAGTTATTATCAGCCAACGTTCAGCTTCGAAACGTCAAGCAAAAGGTGTGGTTCAGGCTAAGAAAAATGATGAGCTTGAGACACGACTTGCTGAGGCTAAGGCGGAGGTTGAGTCGTCGAAAGTTTTGCGGATAAGTCTATTGCTGTATATAGAGCTAATGCTGAGGCCGCTCAGGTGGAGGCCCGGGAAGAGACGAAGACTGCCGATGCTCGAGCTCATTGGGTTGCCGAACTTGCTAAGTGTAGATCT
>AWOL01S0010260.1:53195-107412 GCA_000715115.1 Nicotiana otophora | reverse complement strand
GGGCAGCCCCGATCCACACTCATCCTCACAAATCAGGCCCTCGGCCTCACTCAGTCATAAGTACGCTACAGGAGGGCAGCCCCGATCCACACTCATCTTCGCCAATCAGGCCCTCGGTCTCACTCAGTCATAAATATTTCAAGCCACTCGGGTATTTCAGTAAAACAGAGCATTCGACCCAAAATATTTATATGCATAAAAATAAAGTCATAAAAACTGAATTATGCGGTAAACAAGTATAAACATGATTGAGCATAGATTTTCAATCGAAAACAATGAGAGGGTGGTAAGAAACAACCCCTAAGGGTCCAAACAGCATTGGCGCAAGGCCCAAACATGGCATTCAACCCAGTTTACAGAAATTCTTTCTAAATCATATAAGTATCAAATGGTTTCAACAAAGTATGCAACTTTATAGTTGCTACGGGATGGACCAAGTAACAAATCCCCAACAGTGCACGCCTACACGCCCGTCACCTAGCATGTGCGTCACTTCAAAATAGTAGAATGGTACAAAATCCGGGATTTCATACCCTCGGGACTAGATTTACAATCGTTACTTACCTCAAATCGGTCAAATCTCTACCTCGCAATGCTCTTGCGTCTGGCCTCAGCCTCCATATGCTCCAAATCTATTCATAATCAATATAATACCATCAATATACGCTAATGGAATGTATTCCACAAGAAAAGCTTCAAAATTAGACCAAACCCGAAATAGGCTCAAAAATTGCCTGTGGGGCCCATGTCTCGGAAGCCAATAAAAGTAACAAAATCCGAAAGCCCATTCAACCACGAGTCTGCCCATATTAAATTTACCAAAATCCGACCTCAACTCGACCCTCAAATCTACAAATCTTATTTCCAAATTTCTAAGTTCCAATCTCCGATTTTCACCTCAAAATCATGTAATCTAGTCGGATTATTCGATGATAATTCAATATTATGGAGTAGAAATGATCACAAGGGACTTACCTCAAATTTTCCTTGAAAATATATCAAAACAATCGCCTCTCCTCAAGCTCCAATTTGTCAAAAATGGCGAATGGGACGAAGTCCCTATTTTTATAATTTAGTCCAGACAACCTCGATTCTGCCTCGATCTCGGTCTTCGATCTTAGCCCTCGATCCTGGTCCTCGATCATGGCCCTCGATACTGATTCTCGGTCCTAGGCCTTCGATCATGTCTTCGACCCAGCCTTCGACTGTGACCCTCGACCCTGGGCTAGATCATGGCTTCGATCGTGGCCCTCGACTCTGGGCTCGATCATGGCTTCGATCGTGGCCCTCGACTCTGGGCTCGATCTGGGCTTCGATCATGGCCCTCGACTCTGGGCTCGATTTTTGGGCTCGATCTGGGCTCGATTTTTGGGCTTGATCTGGGCTCGATTTCTGGCAGAGGAAATTTCCAACAGAAGGAAATTGTAGCAGCTGTTGTAGTTCAATTTTTGATCCGTTAACCGTCCGAAACTCACCCGAGTCCCTCGGAACCTCAACCAAACATACCAACAAATCCTAAAACATCGTACGAACTTAGTCGAATCCTCAAATCACCTCAAACAACGTTAAAATCATAAATTACGCCCCAATTCAAGCCTAATGAACTTGAAATTTCTAATTTCTACAAACAACTCCGGAACCTATCAAATCATGTCCGATTGACCTCAAATTTTGCGCACAAGTCCTAAATGACATAACAGAGGTATTCCAATTTTCAGAATCAGATTTCGACCCCGATATCAAAAAGTCAACCCCCGGTCAAACTTCTCAAAAATAAAACTTTCGGCATTTCAAGCCTACTTCCTCTACGGGCTTCCAAATAATATTCCGGACATGCTCCGAAGCCCAAAATCACCATACGGAGCTATTGGAATCATCAAAATTCCAATCGAAGGTCGTTTACACATAGGTCCATATCTGGTCCACTTTTCCAACTCAAAATTTTTAATTATGAGACTAAGTGTCTCATTTCACTCTGAGTTCCTTTCAGACTCGAACCTACTAACCCGATATAACATAATATTGCTATATATCACAAACGAAGTAGGAATGGGGAAAACGAGATCATAACTCTCGAAACGACAGGCCAGGTCATTACATCCTCCCCCTGTTAAATATCAGTTCATCCTCGAACGGGTCTAGAAACATATCTGGAGTCTCGAATAGGCATGGATATCTGCTCCGCATCTCCCGCTCGGTCTCCCAGGTGGCCTCCTCCACAGGCTGACCTCTCCATTGCACCTTCACTGAAGTTATATCCTTTGACCTCAACCTTCGAACCTGCCGATCCAAAATAGTCATCGGCTCCATATCATAAGTCATATCACCCTCCAACTGAACCGTACTGAAATCCACAACATGGGACGGATCTCCAATATACCTTCAGAGCATGGAAACATGAAACACTGGATGCACACTCGGCAAGCCGGATGGCAAGGCAAGCTTATAAGCCACCTCCCCTATTCTCTAAAGCACCCCAAAAGGCCCAATGAACCGGGGGCTCAACTTGCCCCTCTTCCCAAACCTCATAACACCCTTCATGGGTGATACCTTCAGCAAAACCTTCTCCCCCACCATAAAAGACACATCACGGACCTTCCTATCCGCGTAGCTCTTCTGCCTAGACTGCGCCGTGCGAAGCCGCTCCTGAATCAATTTCACCTTATCTAATGCATCCTGGACCAAGTATGTACCTAAGAGCCTAGCCTCACCCGGCTCAAACCATCCAACCGGAGATCTACACCTCCTCCCATACAAAGCCTCGTACGGAGCCATCTGAATACTCGACTGATAACTGTTGTTATATGCAAACTCCGCGAGTGGCAGAAACCGGTCCCATGAACCCCCAAAGTCAATGACACAAGCATGCAACATGTCCTCCAATATCTGAATAGTGCGCTCGGACTGCCCGTCCGTCTGAGGGTGAAAAGCTGTGCTTAACTCAACCTGAGTACCCAACTCTCGCTGCACGGCCCTCCAAAACTGCGATGTGAACTGAGTACCCCTATCTGAAATGATGGAAACTGGGACACCATGCAGGCGAACGATCTCTCGGATGTAAATTTCAGCCAACCGCTCTGAAGAGTAAGTAGTACCAACTGGAATGAAGTGCGCGGACTTGGTCAGCCGATCCACAATAACCCAAATAGCGTCGAACTTCCTCGAAGTCCGTGGGAGCCCAACTACAAAGTCCATAGTGATCCGCTCCCACTTCCACTCTGGGATCTCTAACCTCTGAAGCAAGCCACCCGGTCTCTGATGCTCATACTTAACCTGCTGACAGTTTAGACACCGAGCCACAAACCCAACTATATCCTTCTTCATCCGCCTCCACCAATAATGCTGCCTCAAATCCTGGTACATCTTCGCGGCACCAGGATGGATGGAATACCGCGAGCTGTGGGCCTCCTCGCGAATCAACTCTCGAAGTCCATCTACATTAGGACACATATCCGGCCTTGCATTCTCAGCATGCTATCATCAACAATAGTCACATCCCTAGCATCACCTGTCCGAACCCTGTCCTGAAGAACGAGCAAGTGAGGATCATCATACTGACGCTCCCTGATACGGTCATAAAGAGAAGACTTCGAGACCAGACAAGCCAATACCCGACTAGCCTCCGAAATATCCAATCTGACAAGCTGGTCCGCTAAGGCCTGAACATCCAATGCCAAAGATCTCTCTGCTGCTAGAAGATATGCTAAACTCCCCAAACTCTCTGCCCGGTGACTCAAAGCATCGGCCACCACATTGGCCTTCCCCGGATGGTATAAAATAGTGATATCATAGTCCTTAAGAAGTTCCAACCATCTCCGCTAACGCAAATTAAGATCCTTCTACTTTAACAAATACTGCAGACTCCGGTGATCAATATATATCTCATAATGAACCCCATACAAATAATGATGCCAAATCTTCAAGGCGTGAACAATGGCTGCTAACTCAAGATCATGGACAAGGTAGTTTTTCTCATGGGTCTTTAACTGGGGCAAAGCATAGGCAATCACCCTACCCTCCTGCATCAAAACACAACCAATGCCTATCCTCGAGGCATCACAATACACGGTGTAAAATATTAAAGTTGATGGAAGAACTGACACTTGAGCTGTGGTCAAAGCAGTCTTGAGCTTCCGAAAGCTCTCTTCACATTCATCCGACCACCTGAATGGAGCACCCTTTTGGGTCAATTTGGTCAAGGGCGATGGCGATGCAATAGATGAAAATCCCTCCACAAAGCGATGGTAGTAACCCGCCAAACCTAGAAAACTCCTAATCTCTATGGCTGAGGATGGCCTGGGCCAACTCTGCACCGCCTCTATCTTCTTCGGGTCCACCTGAATACCCTCATTGGACACCACGTGCCCCAAGAATGCTACTGAACTGAGCCAAAACTCGCATTTGGAGAACTCTGCATAAAGCTTCTCCTCCCTTAATCTCTGTAATACAATCTTTAAATGTTGAGCGTGCTCCTCCTGGATACGAGAGTACACCAGGATGTCATCAATGAATACAACGACGAGTGAGTCCAAATATGGCTGGAATACACTGTTCATCAAATGCATGAATGATGCTGGGGCATTGGTTAGCCCAAAAGACATCAGCAAGAACTCATAATGGCCATATCGGGTTCTTAAAGCTGTTTTGAGAATATCTGAATCCCGAATCTTTAGCTGGTGATAACCAGACCTCAAATCAATCTTGGAGAACACCCTCGCTCCCTGAAGCTGGTCGAATAAATCATCAATACGGGGCAAAGGATACTTGTTCTTGATTGTGACCTTGTTCAACTGCCTGTAATCAATACACATTCTCATGGAACCATCCTTCTTCTTCATAAATAGAACCGGTGCACCCCAAGGTGACATACTAGGCCGAATAAACAACTTATGAAGGAGTTCCTGAAGTTGTTCTTTCAATTCCTTCAACTCCGCCGGTGCCATACGATACGGTGAAATAGAAATGGGCTTAATGCCCAGCACCAAATCAATACCAAAGTCATTATCCCTATCAGGCGGCATGCCTGGTAGGTCTGCAGGAAATACATCCGAAAAATCACGTACCACTGGAACCGAATCAATGAAAGGAGTATCTGCACTAACATCCCTCACAAAAGCCAAATAAGATAGGCAACCCTTCTCAACCATGCGCTGAGCCTTCAAATATGAAATCACCATACTTGGTACATGATCTACAGAACCGCTCCACTCAACCCTCGGAATTCCCCGCATAGCTAATGTCACCGTCTTAGCGTGACAATCTAGAATAGCATGACATGGGGATAACCAATCCATACCCAATATCACATCAAAGTCAACCATACTGAGCAACAATAGATCTACTCGGGTCTCTAGACCCCCAATAGTCACCACACATGACCGATATACGCGGTCCATAATAATAGTATCGCCCACAGGAGTAGATACATGTACAGATGAAACTAAGGACTAACGGGGCATATTCAGAAAATGGGCAGGGTCAAATAATACTGAGGCATCTCTGTGGCAAACTGAGACAGTACCTATAATCACAGCATCTGAAGCTGGGATCAATTTCTGGGCTCGATTTCTAGGCTCGATCTGGGCTCGATTTCTGGCAGAAGAAATTTCCAACATAAGGAAATTGCAGCAGCTATTGTAGTTCAATTTTTGATCCGTTAACCGTCCGAAACTCATCCGAAGCCCTTGAGCCCTCAACCAAATATACCAACAAATTCTAAAACATCATACGAACTTAGTCGAATCCTCAAATCACCTCAAACAACGCTAAAACCATAAATTACGCCCCAGTTCAAGCCTAATGAACTTGAAATTTCTAATTTCTACAAACAACTCCGGAACCTATCCAAATCACGTCCGATTGACCTCAAATTTTGCACACAAGTCCTAAATGACATAACAGAGGTATTCCAATTTTCAGAATTGGATTCCGACCCCGATATCAAAAAGTCAACCCCACGGTCAAACTTCTCAAAAATAAAACTTTCGGCATTTCAAGCCTAATTCCTCTACGGGATGCCAAATAATATTCCGGACATGCTCCGAACCCAAAATCACCATAAGGAGCTATTGGAATCATCAAAATTCAAATCCGAGGTTGTTTACACATAGGTCCATATCCGATCCACTTTTCCAACTTAAAATTTTTAATTATGAGACTAAGTGTCTCATTTCACTCCGAGTTCCTTCTAGACCCGAACTAACTAACCCGATATAACATAATATTGCTAAATAACACAAAATAAGTAAAAATGGGGAAAACTGGGTCATAACTCTCAAAACGACCGGCCGGGTCTTTACAATCTACTCCTTCAGTATATTTCTTCAAGGTAGCCAGTGGACCATCGGTGACAACGTCCCATAGCTCATCGTCCTCTCCTATAATGTGATCGCTCACTATGTTTTTTCACCAAGAGTAGTACTGGCCATTAAAGAGTGGTGGCCTAGCAGTGGATTGCCCTTCACTGTTTTCAGGTGGTGCACTCATGTTGATCTTCTCCTAAGGTGTAAGCCTCTTCAAAGATAACCTGCTCTGATACAAATTGATGTTTTATACTTCAATACCACACAACAGGGGGGTGATTTGTGTCGTGTCAAATATTTTGCGTGCAAATATTATAGAAGCACATGGTTCTTCTATGTGTTTCTTATACTACTGTTGAGGAATAATAAATGCAGAAAGTAAAGAACACAAGTATTTTACGTGGAAAACACCTGGCTCAAAGGGTGAAAAAACCCTTGACCTACTACTCAGTAGGATTTTTTTTCAACACTTCACTAAATCACTGACCCAAAATAACATTTACAAAACTCTTTATAAGTGTAAGGATTACCTCTAAGCTCTTTGTGGCAACCAGCTTCTAGCTGTTGCGATAACTTCAAGTTAACTTTAACTTGAATACTTCACCCAAAGTAACTAGTACAATTGCTTATAGATAAAGTCGAATGGTACAGTTTGAAACACCTACTACAATGAAACTAGAGTAAAAGACGGACACTTGGAACTGGTCCTTCTATCTGGTTCATGTAGCTCCAGGTTCACACACTTGAATCATACAAGAATTGTTTGCAAAATGCCTTGCTATTTTGTTCTCAACTCATGTTTAACTTCAGTGTTTGTGCATACCTATAAAATCAGAACATCCTGCAATTTATAGAGTTAGTAGAATAGGAAATAACTAGAGTTCTAATGCTATACTCTTAGTTCTAGTTATCTTCAACTTCTAACTCCTCCCTTATCTAGGATAGAGTTCTCTCGAGTAAGGAGTCCTTCTCCTTATGAATTATACAACTTTTTGTTTCTGGAGATATCATATATAACTACTTAAGCTTATCTCCTTCATGTGCATGCCTTGTACCAGAATTATGTCCGTGTCTGTGTACACTGTGTATGGACTTGGTTCATGCTTGAGTTTCTTTGTCAATCGTCAAAACAAACTTCACTTGGGCCAATAATTTCGTTAGAGTTCGCGACTCTATATTATCTTGTTCTGGGGAGATGTTTTAATTATCGCCTCTTTGGCTTGTATTACTTCTATTTTCATGCTTATGTTAAACTCTACTTTGTTATATCATATTTTATTGATTTATATATTGATAAGTGATAGGCTTACCTATTTTTAGAGACTAGGTGCCATCACGACCCCTACGGTGGGAGTTGGATCGTGACAAACCTTAACCCCACGAGTCTAAATATGCGATTATATTCCAAAATCGAGTGCAAATCGATCCACAAATTTCCAAATTACAATCTATTGAATTATAGACAAAATCCCTAAATTTCTCTTTTAAATTCCATAATCCAAGTGTAGAAATCCATGAAAAAATAATTTATATTATCAAAATCAAGTAGAGATCACTTACTCCGAAAATATGGTTAAAATTCCTTCCAAAATTGCCTCTTACCGATCTCCAAATCTAAAAATAATTAAAAATGAGCTAACCCTCAAAATTATGAAGACCGCAAGTGATTCCGCATCTACAGACTAAATCGTCGCATCTACGACACTGCTTCTGTGGTCCAAGGCTCGCATCTACTTACACAGTCACCATCCGCATCTGCAGCACCACTGTCGCATATGCGACTTCGCATGTGCGACCAATATTCGCAGGTGCAACATCCCTCAGGCCTGCCAATCCTCGTAGGTGCGCGCATAATATCCCCAGGTACGCCTCCGCACGTGCGCCATGTCTTAATAGACGCGATCATCCAAAGGACCATCCAACATTGCAGAAGAGACCTCCAAGTCGCAGGTGCAGCTTCGTACCTATGCTCAACCTTCGCAAGTGTGATCCACCCGAACCAGAACTGTCAATCTTCTCCAAAATGACCCGAGACCATTCGGAAACACACCCGAGCCCCCATCCAATCATATCAACAAGTACTAATATTCTATTCAAACTTAACCAAATGCTGAAAATACCACAACTAACATCGAAAACAAGAATCAACTATCAAAATCTAGCTATTAACTTCCAAACTTTCTCACTTCGTCAAACTCGTCTGAATCACACCTAAGCGTTCCGGATTCCAGTCAAAACTTTGCACCCAAGTTCCAACCAACTAAATGAACCTATCCAAAGTTCCAAAATACCAATCAGACCACGATAATATCAAAGTCAACTCCCGATCAAATCAATGAACTCTCCAAACCTTCAAATTGACAACTTTCGATAAATAGAGCCAAAATCTTATAGGAGCCTCCAAATATAAATACGAACATGCGCCTAAGTCAAAAATTACATACGAACTTATTGGAACCATTAAATCAGCAATCCGGGTGTGTTTACTCAAAAGTCAAATCTTGATCAATTCTAGCAACTTAAGCTCCCAAAATGAGATTAAGTGTTCCAAATCACTCTTAAACCTTCCGTAGCAAAACCAACAATCCCCTCAAGTCATAAAATAACAAATAAACAGATGAAAAACATCAAATACATAAGCGGAACTCAAATATTCAAAGCAACCGGTCGGATCATTACATAGTATCTCTCTCAGAGTTGCTAGTACCTGCCTCAACCTGCTTAACATTACCGTGTTCATGACCAAGTTTGAAGTATTTGCAATGATATTATGAGGAATCTGATATGTTCCCTTCTTTTTGGACTTAAAGTTAGGAGGATAACCTACAAGTTTGTAATATACATCCTTGGTATTACCTTGAAGCTTGCAATAGTCACATTGAACATTAAAGTTCTTCCTAGGCCTTTGCATAGTACGTCCCCTGGTAGTTTATAGAGCAGTCAATTGTGTATTCTCCACCGAGGCAAAGTCCTGTGACATAGACCTTTGGTTCTCCCTCTCAATAATCATAGAGTAAGCTTTATCCACAAACGAAATATGTGTCATTAATAATATCTGAGCTCGAGCTTGTTCATAAGCTTTATTAAGGCTCGTTAGGAATTGATATTGTTTCAGGCAATTTATACACTCAACAAAATCCCATGATTTTGGGCTGTCACAACCAGGATCAGGGGCAAAGCTATCAAATTCAACCCAGAGTGCACGCAATTTTGAGAAGTAGACAGAGATTGAACTAGTACATTGATGTATCGTCACAATTTTTCTGCGTTGTTAAATGTTTTAGATCCATCAATTTTGTTAAACCTTTCCTTGAAGTTGCTCCAAACAGCAGCTGTACTGGATGAATACACAGTTCCATTGGAAATTCCTTAGAAAAACAGTTCATGATCCAATATAGGACAAAAGCATTGCATCTCTCCCACAAATGAACTATAGTTGGGCCGAAATCTTTCTTGTTGCATGTGCCGTCCATGAGCTCTAGTTTATTACAACCTAGGATTGTAAGCAAACTTTTGTCACAATTATATGCATACATTATAATCAATTTACTCTAAGCCCGACAATTAGAAGCTAATGAAGATAAAAAATTAACGAAGGAAGCAATTAAAACAAAATAATGGAAAATTAGTTTGGAAAAAGAGTTATGTACAGTCCAAGTTATCAACATGCTAGCAAATGTTTCTCCGTTCTAATTAATTTCATCGCGTCGTTGTTTATTAGTAAGCTTTGGGTAAAACCCCGTATATCTTAACATTTTACCATCCTAAAAATATGCTTATAAATATATTCAAGATGTAACGACGCCATTGAATGATTTTGGATAGTTTGGAATTAAACTAAGTGAATAAAATGAGGTCACTTTACGCGACGACTAATTAACCATTTCTATAAAGATATGTTGATGGAACAAACCAAGCATTTGATAGGACAATTGTTTCTCATTCACCAACATGTAGTGTTTTTACGGTAATTAGGGATTTGTAAAATTGAGATTTCGATCTCAAATTGAAGTCGGGTTTCGAAACAAATCACATAATCATGTTTGGAGGTGAATAGGTAATCGGATTTTGGTACGACTCTCGAGTTTTGGCCAAGAGGGTCTGGGGTTGACTTTTGTAGACTTTTTCCAGATTCATTAATAATTGAATCTTTTTCACAAGTAGGTAGTTTCTAAATTTTATTTTAAATTATTTGAATAATATTTGGTTAGATTTGATTAGTTTTGAGGCTAATTCTAAAGGAAAAGACGTGGTTGAGCATTATTTTAGTTGCGGAGTCACTACTAGACATTCGACAAAAACCGACCAAGGTCGACCGATCAACTTTGGTAGGTCAAAACACCGGCCAAAAAACCGACCAAAGTTGGTCGGTTTTTCAAAATATTTTATTTTTAAATTTTTTTTACGAAACCGACCAACTTTGATCGATTTTCTTTGGCGCAAAAATGTGGAAAACTATTTTTGAGTCCCACAAAATTTATTTTTCAAGAAACCGACCAACTTTGGTCGGTTTTTCAATTAAAATAAATAAAATTTAATATTAAAAAACCGATCAAAATTGGTCGGTTAATTCGACCGGTCATTTTAAAAAACCGATCAACTTTGGTCGGTAATTTTATTTTTTAATAAAATCAACCAACTTTGGTCGGTTATTTTCGCGCGAAAATACAATTAAAGAGTATAAATCAAATAAAAGACAGTCGTAAAACAAAATGCACCAATGGTCTAGTGGTAGAATAGTATCATGCCACAGTACAGACCCCGGTTCGATTCACAGATGGTGAATCTTTTGATTACATAATTAAAAAACCGACTAACTTTGGTCGGTTTATTTTTTGTAATTATTTTTTAATTTAATTGACTGACCAAAGTTGGTCGGTAATTTCCGACCAACTTTGGTCGGTATGCCTTTCCGACCGCTAAAATACCGTCCACACGTAAATGGTCGCGTTTTGGACTGTTGTTGGCCATTACCGACCAAAGTTGGTCGGTTTTTACCGAATTTCTAGTAGTGAGTGAGGTAAGTGTCATTGTTAACTTTGAATTGAGAGAATTAGGACTTGTTGGTCTATTTGCTACATGAGTTATGTGTGGAGACGGCGTATATGTAAGGTGAGGAGTATATATGTGTTGTCATTGGGGGTGAAGCATGCAAGTAACAATTATTTTATTGTACTATGTTATTCCATTGACTATGTTTTTCATGCCTTAGTTAGATTATTATTCCTTTAATTGTTCGCCCTTGTATTTATTGTTTATTTTGAAGTTGTTGAGATATTGAAAGTTGAGTCTGACTATCATGATACTATAATTGAAGTGAAATGTGCTTCTCACCTTGCATTGCTATTTTGGATTAGTGTTGTTGCTTGGTGAGGAAGAGTAAAAATCACGAAGGGTGTTACCGTGCCTTATTTGCATATTACTATCATTGATTGAGAGATTATGAGGATTAAAGCACGAAGGTGGATGCTGTTCACTTGATTGTTGTCACACCCAAAATCTCACCTTAGGAATCGTGATGGCACCTAGTCTTTAAAACTAGGTAAGCCTAACATATGAGGATATCTAACCTGGATAATCATCTTAACTATATAAAACTTAAACTGATAAATGGGATAACATAACTGAAACTGAACAAATATTAAATAATCCCCAGAACCGGTAATACAGAGTCATAAGTTCTACTGAAATATTCTAGAATTTCTAAATACTATACTGTTTCGATTTACAATTTAATAGTAGCATAAGGAAGTAAGATGGTGACTACGAGTCCTGCGAGCGTCAAACAGGTATACCTTGAAGTTTCCGCTGCGCAGACGCAACTCTTAATATCACGATCAGAAATACCTGGATCTGCAAAAACAATATGCAAAAGCGTAGCATAAGTACACCACAATGGTACCCTATAAGTATCAAGCCTAACCTCGGTAGGGTAGTAACGAGGCCAGGTCAAGACACCTACTAGATATAGAAATCAGTACAAGATATGCATGAAGCTAACAATGGAAAGAACATCAATGTAAGGCTAACGATGGAAAGATAATTGATTTATAACCAACAACGAAATAATAGAAACACAAATGGCAACAAGTAGTAAACGGATAATAGAGAAGCAACATAATCAGGACATCGATGAGATAATGAACTCAAATAAGGAGGAACCAATGATAGCTCAAATAATCAAATCGTTCCCAATGCATGGGCCTAAAACAAGAATTACCCCGAGGCACCACACCTCGTAAATTATAAATCACTGACCATAATTTCCAAATGTTACACTTATGGCACCTTGTGCCCACAAATATCAATTTAAATGATAGAGAGTTATATTTAAACACCATAAACCATAACAATAATCTGGAATAAACTAAGACGTCAAATGAAATAATGAGTTTATTTTAGAAATCAATTAAAGTAAAATAAAATACAATTTATAAAAAACATAGAGTATCATATGGGTTTAGTTTAGAAATCAATAAAATTGAGTAAAATTTCATATTTAAACAAAGTAAAACAGCAGTTAAATCAACGAATTAAATAAAGAATTTGTTAAAAGAGAACCGTGATAACAATTTTAAGTAAGGTAACCAATCAACAAGGTGTTGAGTATAATTTGAGAATAACTCATGTCAATAATTTGAGTATAAATTTAAGAGACACATAGAATAACGCATGTCAATAATTCTATTATTTAAATTGTTGTGTTACCAAAAACTCAATATAATATGATATAATGATTCCACACAATTGAATTCACGTTGATAATCAATTTACCAAGTTATAACGGAGGCATAAATTGGCATGTTAAAGCAATACAACAAATCATGTAGAATGCATGACTCACACAAGAAGCTACAATCGTTCTAACACCATGATAACAATGAATAACCAAACACAATCAAAATACGGATGAATGATTGAAGAAAAACCAATAACCATTCAAATCAATAAGTAGTCCCAACATACAATGTACAACAAGAATCACAACCGAGGTACTGCCTCGAAATCACATTTTACAAGTCATAATCAAAATCTTTTCTTATACCGCCGCGTGAGCCTTACATTTAGATAGTTTTAAAAATATTATTTTTTTCGAAATAGCTACACTCACTTTAGCCCATCTTTTATCGCCGCGTGACTTCAAGTAATTCCCTTACTATTAATACGCACATAAATCCTACCTTATGCTTCCACATGCACATTAACCCCTATCCTTATACCACCACATGAGCATCAATATCACAAAACAATAATAACTCGCACCACAAGTGCCCATATGCCACAACTAACCAAAATATTATCAGTACTAAAGCTTTTACAATATATAGCCCACGGCTCAACCACAATATGAACAAGAATCTCAATAATAATAAAATAAAGGTGAATAGCTCAACAAGAAAGATATCTCAACAATTAACAACTTCGCTTCAATGTGATAACGGCTTTCACAACATCAATACCAATAACTAAAAAAGAAGATATTCCATGAAATAATAACTTCAAGTAGGGTAATTCAACAATTAAAGAATTAACAAGACAATAAGGAAGGAAATAACTTTAACTAAAATATGTAAGAGCAAAATAACAAGTAAGAGATAGAGCAAGTGTTAACAATATCAAATAAAACATGTAAGGATAGATTAACACCTGTAAGGGTAGATTAACAATGAAAGATATAACATATTATGACTATTCAATTAAAGGCATGACCTAAACCGGTCAAATACGACATATATCTTGTGTACCCACTAGTCACCTTACGTACACGACTTTCATATAACACAAATAGCACAATCAACCCAAATCCTAAGGGGTAGTTCTCTCCACACAAAGTTAGGCAAGATATTTACCTCAAAAAATCTAAATCATTACTTTAAGAAGCTCTTCCTATGTGACACAACCTCCAGACGGCGCAAATCTCGCCAAAATAACATAATATCATAAATAAAATCTGTAAGAAATAATTTCGGATAATAAAGTTTCGATCTTTAATGAAAACCAAAAAGTCAACCCAAAAAGTTAAAAACCGGACCCGCACCTCGGAACCCGACAAAACTCACAAATTCTGAACACCCATTCAGATATGAGTGCAATCATACCAAAATCATTTAATTCTGTCCTAAAATCGACCTTCAAACCATCAATTTATATTTTAAAAAGTTTTTACTAAAATCTCCAATTTTTCTCATTCAGATTATTAATCAAACACTAAAATAGAGGTTAGATGTCACGACTCAAAATTTTCCATCGACGGGACCGTGATGGCGCCTAACATTTCACTTTCCAAGCAAGACAACGTTAGAGAATTATTAAACCATTTTCTTATTTCGATTCAGTAAATAACAATAATTAACTCAAATGAAAAACAATACGTGCGGAATATCAAAAACTGTATTAATTCACGAGCATTCTAGAATGTACTACAAGTAATAGTCTGAAAGAAATACAATTGTCTGAATAAAAGAAACAGTACAACAAAAATGATAGACGGGGACTTCAAAGTCTGTGAACGCCGACAAATCTACCTTGAGTCTCCGGACAACGGACTAATAGCAAAATCTCGATCAACCAGAGTCGGTATCAAAATCCACATAGAAAGTGCAGAGTGCAGTATCAGTACAACCGACCCCATGTACTGGTAAGTGTCGAGCCTAACCTCGATGAAGTAGTGACGAGGCTAAGGCAAGGCACCTACACATCAACCTGTACAATTCAACAGTGTATATACAAATAACAGAAATGAAGAACTAAACAGGAAATGTCGGGAGGGGAACATACCGAGGGGAATACAAGATAAAAAACTACAACAGAATGATCACCAGAGCAGTCAATATACCATGAATCAACAGAAATAGTGAATACAGTAAGAAAAAATGCACGGCATCACACTTTGTGCTTTTACTATCAATCTCACCATAAAATTAATAGAAACGGCACGACATCACCCTTCATGCTTTTACTCTCATATCATGGCACGACATCACCCTTCGTGCATTAACACTCATAATATGGCACGACATCACCCTTCGTGCATTAACACTCACAATGTAGCACGGCATCACCCTTCGTGCATTAACACTCTTCTTTACCATAATGCAATGCATAGATAACAATAAGGAGACATAATAACAAGCACGCACCTTACTTCAATACCTGGTTCCATAATATCAATCTCAAATTGAAATAAGAACTCAATTATCACTAGAAAATCCGTAAACATGATAAGAATAATAAATTGAACAATACTAGCATAACATGTATCAATTTGACATAGGAAATGACAACATAAGAAAAACAGAGAAACATGAAAAAATAGGTAAATTTGGCGGTGCATAAGTACTCGTCACCTCACATATACGCCACTCACATGGATTTCACTTAGCAAGAAATTTAAGGTTCCTAATTCCCTCAAGTCAGGGTTAGACACAACACTTACCTCGCTCCGAAGGTCACTTAATTCTCAATCACAGCTTTTCCATTGGAATTTACCTCTAAACTGCTCGTATCTATTCAACAAAATGACTCATTAATATCAAATATTGCTAAAGGAATCGATTATATTTCATAAATTAAATTTTCAAAATTTTCCTCCAAAAAGTCGAAAGAATCTACCCCGGGCCCGCTTGGTCAAAACTCGAGATTCGGACCAAAATCCTCTTTCCCATTCACCCCTGAGCCCGAGTATGTAATTAGTTTTGGAATCCGACCCCGAATTGAGGTCTAAATCCCCAAACTCCCGAAATCCCTAGTTTCTACACTAACCCCTAATTCTATCATGAAACTCTAGATTTTTAGGTTGAATTCTAGAAAAATGAAGCAAACGATTGAAAATAACGAGTTAAGGAACACTTACCTATGATTTGGGGAAGAAAATGTCTTTGAACAATCTCCCTAAGCCTCCTATCCTTTTGAAAACAAGAAGAAAAATGGCTGGAATCCGAAATAAATGCTCACTGCCCAGCGACCTTCGCACCTGCGGTGCTTTGGTCGTACCTTCGCACCTGCGGTGCTTTGGTCGTACCTTCGCACCTGCGGTGCTTTGGTCGTACCTTCGCATCCGCATGTGCAGACGCGATTTGCACTTCTGCGGAGAAGGACTGGGCCAACTGGGGCCGCACCTGCGAATAATGTTCTGCTTCTGCGGTCCCGCTCCTGCGGAGAAAAGTCCGCATATGTTGAAAAATAAATTCCAGGCCTGGGTCGCATCTGCAGGGCTTTCGCTCGCACCTACCAAAGGCTCGCAGGTGCGGGCACACCAAATTTGGTGCACCAGCAGCTTTGTTAAGGTTAGAACTCAACTCGCGCATCGCCCGAATGGCACCCGAGCCCTCGGGGCTCCAAACCAAACATGCACGCAAGTTTAAAAACATCATACAGACTTGCTCGCATGATCAAATCACCAAAATAACACCTAGAACTCTAAATTTAGCACCAAATCAAATGCAATTCTCAAGAACACTTTAAAATTTCTATTTCCTCAACTGGACGTCCGAATCACGTCAAATCAACTCCGTTTCTCGCCGCATTTCACAGACATGTCTTAAATATCATAATGAACCTATACCGGGATCCGGAACCAAAATACGGACACGATACTAACAATGCCAAATATCAATCAATTCTTAAAAACAAATAATTTCCAAACTTTTAATTTTCATCAAAAAATCATAATTCAAGCTAGGGACCTCCGAATCCGATTCCGGGCATACGCACAGGTATCATAATTGGATACGGATCTACCGAGAACGTTAAAGCATAGATCCAGGCCCGTTTACCAAAACTGTTGACCGGAGTCGATTAAAATCAACTTTTAAGGCAAAAATTCTTATTTTCATTAGTTTTCAATATAAAAGCTTTTCGAACACCTGCCCGGACTGCGCACACAAATCGAGGAGGGTAAAAGTGAGATTTGTAAGGCTTAAGAGCGCAGATTCGAGTTCTAAAATATAAGATGACCTTTTGGGTCATCACATTCTCCGCCTCTAAAGCAACCGTTCATCCTCGAACGAACATAGAAAAGTATCTGGGCTGGTGAAAAGGTGAGGATATCTACTCTGCATATCGGATTCGGACTCCCAAGTAGCTGCCTCAATAGGCTGACCACTCCACTGCACTCGAACTGAAGGGTAACTCTTTGATCTTAGCTGGTGGACTTGCCGGGCTAGAACTGCCACCAGCTCCTCCTCGTAAGTCAAATCCTTGTCCAATTAGACAGAGCTGAAATCTAATACATGGGAAGGATTACCGTGATACTTTCTAAGCATGGACATATGGAATACCGGATGAACAGCTGCTAAACTTGGTGGCAACGCAAGCTTGTAAGCCACCTCTCTCACTCTCTCCAGAATCTCAAAAGGTCCGATATACCTAGGGCTCAACTTGCCCTTCTTTCCGAACCTCATTACACCCTTCATGGGTGATACCCGAAGTAACACTATCTCTCCGACCATGAATGTAACATCACGAACTCTACGGTCGGCATAACTCTTCTACCTGGACTGAGCTGTGCGAAGTCGATCCTGAATAATCTTGACCTTATCCGATGCCTCCTAAACTAAATTGTACCCAATAACCGAGCCTCCCCCGGCTCGAACCACCCAACTGGCGACCTACACCGTCTACCATATAATGCCTCATAGGGAGCCATCTGAATGCTCGACTGGTAGCTGTTATTGTAGGCAAACTCCACTAACGGCAAAAACTGATCCCAAGAACCTCCAAAGTCAATAACATAGGCACAGAGCACATCCTCTAAGATTTGAATAGTACGCTCGGACTGCCCGTCCGTCTGAGGATGAAATGTTATGCTCAACTCAACCCACATACCCAACTCACGCTGAACTGCCCTCCAAAAATGCGAGGTAAACTGCGTACCTCGATCAGAAATGATAGACACGGGCATACTGTGAAGACGGACGATCTCACGAATATAACTCTCTGCCAACCGCTCCGATGAATAGGTGACGGCCACAAGAATGAAATGCGCTGACTTAGTCAGCCTGTCCACAATGACCCAAACTGTATCGAACTTCCTCTGAGTCTGAGGGAGTCCAACAACAAAGTCCATAGTGATACGCTCCCACTTCCACTCAGGAATATCTAACCTCTAAAGTAAATCACTATGTCTCTGATGCTCACACTTTACCTGCTGGCAATTTAGGCACCGAGCTACATAGGCAACTGTGTCCTTCTTCATTCACCTCCATCAACAATGCTGCCTCAAGTCCTGATACATCTTGGAGGCGCCCAGATGAATAGAATACCGGGAATTGTGGGACTCCTCGAGGATCAACTCACGAAGTCCATCCACATTAGGCACACAAATACGACCCTGCATCCTCAAAACTCTGTCATCTCCAATAGTAACCCGCTTGGCACCACCGTGCTGCACTGTGTCTCTAAGTACAAGTAAATGAGGATCGTCATCCTGCCGATCTCTGATGCGCTCATATAAAGAAGACGGAGCANCGAGCAACTGTACAAGCTAGAACACGGCTGGGCTCAGAAATATCTAACCTCACGAACTGGTTGGCCAAGGCCTGAACATCCAATGCAAGTGGTCTCTCACCAACTGGAATATATGCAAGGCTACCCATACTGACTGACTTTCTGCTCAAAGCATCGGCCACCACATTGGCCTTCCCAGGATGATACAATATGGTGATATCATGGTCTTTCAATAGCTCCAGCCACCTCCTCTGCCTCAAATTGAGTTCCTTCTGCTTAAACAATACTGCAAGCTTCGATGATTAGTGAATACCTCACATGGCACGCTGTAAAGATAGTGCCTCCTAATCTTCAGCGCATGAACAATGCCTGCCAGCTCTAGATTATGAACAGGGTAATTCTTTTCGTGAACCTTCAGCTGCCATGAAGCATGTCCAATAACCTTGCCACCCTGCATCAATATCACACCCAGACCAATACGAGATAGGTCACAATATACTGTATAAGATCCTGAATCTGTGGGTAACACCAATACCGGTGTCGTAGTAAAAGCTGTATTGAGCTTCTAAAAGCTCACTTCACACTTGTCTGACCCCCTGAACGGGGCAGCCTTCTGGGTCAATCTGGTCAACGGGGCTGCTATGGATGAAAACCCCTCCATAAATCGACGGTAATAGCCCGCCAAACCCAGGAAACTACGGATCTCTATAGCTGATGTGGGTCTAGGCCAGTTCTAGAATGCCTCAATCTTCTTAGGATACACCTGAATACCCTCTGTTGATACAACGTGACCCAATAAAGCAACTGAACTCAACCAAAACTCGCATTTTGAGAACTTAGCATATAACTGGCTGTCTTTCAGAGTCTGAAGAACGATCTGAAGGTGCTGCTCATGCTCCTCGCGACTGTGGGTGTAGATCAAGATATCATTAATAAACACAACCACAAAGGAATCCAAGTAGGGTTTGAACNACTGCCTCAATCTTCTTAGGATCCACCTGAATACCCTCTGCTGATACAACGTGACCCAAGAAAGCAATTGAACTCAACCAAAACTCGCATTTTGAGAACTTAGCATATAACTGGCTGTCTTTCAGAGTCTGAAGAACGATCTGAAGGTGCTGCTCATGCTCCTCGCGACTGTGGGTGTAGATCAAGATATCATTAATAAACACAACCACAAAGGAATCCAAGTAGGGTTTGAACACCGGTTCATCAAATCCAAGAATGTTGCTGGGGCATTTGTCAGCCCAAATGACATCACTCGAAACTCATAATGCCCATACCGAGTCCGAAAAGCTGTCTTAGGAATATCGGATGCCCTAATCCTCAATTGATGGTAGCCAGATCTCAAATCAATCTTTCAAAACACCTTGGCACCCTGAAGCTGATCAAATAAATCACCAANTGTCTTTCAGAGTCTGAAGAACGATCCGAAGGTGCTGCTCATGCTCCTCTCGACTGTGGGAGTAGATCAAGATATCATCAATAAACACAACCACAAAGGAATCCAAGTAGGGTTTGAACACCTGGTTCATCAAATCCATGAATGTTGCTAGGGCATTTGTCAGCCCAAATGACATCACTCGAAACTCATAATGCCCATACCGAGTCCGGAAAGCTGTCTTAGGAATATCGGATGCCCTAATCCTCAATTGATGGTAGCCAGATCTCAAATCAATCTTTCAAAACACCTTGGCACCCTGAAGCTGATCAAATAAATCACCAATCCTCGGTAATGGATATTTGTTCTTGATGATGACTTTGTTCAACTGCAGATAATCTATACACATCCTCATCGAACCATCTTTCTTCTTTACAAACAATACAGGTACACCCCAGGGCCAGACACTAGGTCTAATGAATCCCTTATCTAGCAAATCTTGCAACTGCTCGGGGCAATGCAATATGGCGGAATGGTAATAGGCTGAGTTCCCGGAGCCAAATCAATGCAGAAATCAATATCCCTATCGGGTGGCATCCCCGGCAGGTCTGCAGGAAACACCTCTGGAAACTCACAAACAACCGGCATCAAATCTATGGAAGGAACCTCCGCACTAGAATCGCGGACATAAGCCAAATAAGCTAGACACCTCTTCTCGACCATATATTGAGCGTTTAAGAGATAACCTTGCAGAATGGCCAAGATTCCCTGTCCACTCTAATCGAGGAAACCCCTGCAAGGATAAGGTCACCATCTTAGTGTGATAATCTAATATAGCATGATAATGTGACAGCCAATCCATACCCAGTATGACATCAAAATCAACCATGTCGAGAAGTAGAAGATCTACACTAGTCTCAAGACTCCCAATGGTGACCACACACGAAAGATAAACACAATCTACATCAATAGCATCTCCCACGGGTGTGGACACGTACACAGGAGCACTCAAAGAATCACGGGGCACAATCAATTAGGAAGCAAAATAGGAAGACACATAGGAATAAGTAGATCCCCAATCAAATAGAACTGAAGCATCTCTACTACAAGCTGAAACAGTACCTGTGATTAGATGACTCAGCCTCAGGCCTGGCTAGAAAAGCATAACTCCGGAGCTGGGCCCCACCACCCTGAACTACGTCCCTGGGACGGCCTCTAACTGGCTGGTCTCCACCTCTAACGACTTGACTTCCACCTCTAACTGTCTGGCCCCTACCTCGGCTGCCTGACCCCTGCCTCTAACTGGCTGAGTAGGTGGTGTAGCAACTGGTGATGGAACCATGGCACGAGAACTCTGATGTTGTGAGCTGCCCGTTGCCCGAGGGCAAAATCTAGCAATGTGCCTCGGATCACCATAAGTATAACATAACATCGGCTGCTGTGACTGCTGACCCTAAAACTGACCCCGTCGACCTGAATAACAACCTTGATAACTCTGGAGTGGAGGTGCACTACTAGGAGCTGGTGGAGCACTATAGGCTAGTTGGTCGGAATAATGCATCTGAGGGCCACGACCACCTGAGGCACCGTGGGATGACTGGAGCACTGAATGAAATGGCCTGGGAGGATGGCCTCTACCAAATGTACTCTTGCCTCTAGATGAGGCACCGATGAACTCACCGACATGATGAGGCCTCTTGTCAGAACCCTGACCTCCCTCAGTAAGAACCATCTCGACTCGTCTGGCGATATTAGCAGCCGCCAGAAAAGAAATCTTACTCCCAGTCTCCTTAGCCATCTGCAATCTGATAGGCCAAGCAAGTCCATCAATAAACCTCCTCACCCTCTCTCTCTCAGTGTGAAGAAGAAGAATGGCATGACGGGTTAAATCCACAAAACGGGTTTCATACTCAGTAACAGTTATACCGCCCTGCTAGAGACATTCAAACTGACGGCGACGCTCCTCTCTCAATGTGATAGGCAGAAACTTCTCTATGAAGAGTTGAGAGAACAGGTCCCAAGTAAGAGCAGGCGACCTAACTGGTCTGGTCAACAAGTAATCTCTCCACCATTTCTTGGCGGAACCAGCCATCTGATGTGCAGCAAAATCGACCCCATTAGTCTCCACTATACCCATCTTCCGTAGAACCTCGTGATAGTTGTCAAGATACTCCTGGGGTTCCTCTGAAGGAGCACCACTGAAGTGAACAAGAAAGAGCTTGGTAAACCTATCCAATCTCCATAAAGCCTCAGAAGACATAGCTGGCGCATCTCCGACTTGTGCCGCAATAACCTGCTGAACTAATCCGATTGGCTGAGCTGCTGGAGCCTGATACTAGGGAACTATCTGCACCGGAGTGGGAGTGGTAGGAGTCTAGGCTCTTCCTCCAGCCTGAGAGACTGCTGGTGCCATGGGAAATGCGCCAGTCTAGGCCACACACTCCATAAGGTCCCACCAAACGGACCAAAGCGTCCTGAAGTATTGGGGTAGCAATGAACCCCTCCGGAACCTGTGCTGTTCCGGCAAGAACAGTCTATACTGGAACTTTCTTGTCAAGCTCTATCTGAGGCTCCACTGCTGGGGCTGCTGCTCGGGCCCTAGGCTGAGCCCTACCCCTACCTCAGCCTCTGGCACGACCTCGACCTCAACCTCTGCCCCGCATAAGAACTTTCACTAGAGGCTCTGGCTGCTGCTCAGCTGAGGAAGCGGTACGTGTTCTCGCCATCTGCGAGAGAATAAGAGTATAAGAGTTCAATCAGTATTGAGAAAGCAAAATTGCACGACAGAGAAAAATAGAAGTGAAACTTTTTCCTAAATTTCATAGCCTCTAGAAGATAAGCACAGACGTCTCCGTACCGATCCTTCAGACACTGCTAAGCTTGCTCATGAATCGTGAGACCTAGGCAACCTAGTACTCTGAAACCAACTGTCACGACCCGAAATTTCCCACCGACATGAGTGTGATGGCGCCTAACATTTCACTTGCCAAGCAAGCCAACGCTAGAGAATCATTAAACCATTTCCTTATTTCGATTCAGTAAATAACAATAATTAACTCAACTGAAAAATAATATGTGCGGAATATCAAAAACTGTATTAATTACTACCACCCGGATCTGGAGTCACAATTCACGAGCATTCTAGAATTTACTACAAGTAATAATCTGAAAGAAATACAAGTGTCTGAATAAAAGAAACAGTAGAACAGAAATGATAGACGGGGACTTCAATGTATGTGGACGCCGACAGATCTACCTTGAGTCTCCGGATAGAGGACCAATAGCAAAATCTCGATCAACCAGAGCCGATATCAAAATCTGCACAGAAAGTGTAGATTGCAGTATCAGTACAACCGACCCCATGAACTGGTAAATGTCGAGCCTAACCTCGACGAAATAGTAACGAGGCTAAGGCAAGGCACTTACAAATCAACCTGTACAATTCAACAGTGTATATACAAATAACAGAAATGAAGAACTAAACAGGAAATGTCGGGAGGGGAACATACTGAGGGGAATACAAGATAAAGAACTACAACAAAATAATCACCGGAACAGTCAATATACCATGAATCAACAGAAATAGTGAATACAGTAAGGAAAAATGAACGACATCACCCTTCGTGTTTTTACTCTCAATCTCACCATACACTTAATAGAAATGGCACGACATCACTCTTCGTGATTTTACTCTCATATAATGCAATGCATAGATAACAACAGGGAGACATAATAACAAGTACACACCTTACTTCAATACCTGGTTCCAAAATATCAATCTCAAATTAAAATAAGAACTCAATTATCACTAGAAAATCTGTAAACATGATAACAACGATAAATTAAAAGATACTAGCATAACACGTATCAATTTGACATAGGAAATGACAATATAAGAAAAATAGAGAAACATGGAAAACTAGGTAAATTTGGCGGCGCATAAGTACTCGTCACCTCACATATACACCGCTCACATGGATTTCACTTAGCAAGAAATCTAAGGTTCCTAATTCCCTCAAGTCAGGGTTAGACATAACACTTACCTCGCTCTAAAGGCCACTTAATACTCAATCACAGCTTTTTTCTTTGGAATTTACCTCTAAACCACTCGTATCTATTCAAAAAAATGACTCATTAATATCAAATATTGCTAAAGAAATCGATTATATTTCATAAATTAACTTTCCAAAATTTTCCTCCAAAAAGTCGAAAAATCGACCTCGGGCCTGCTTGGTCAAAATTCGAGGTTCGGACCAAAATCCTCTTACCCATTCAACCCCAAGCCCGAATATGTAATTAGTTTTGCAATCCGACCCCGAATTGAGGTCTAAATCCCCAAATTCCCGAAATCCCTAGTTTCTACCCTAACCCCTAATTCTACCATGAAACTCTAGATTTTTAGGTCGAATTCTAGTAAAATGAAGTAAAACATTGAAAGAAACGAGTTAAGGAACACTTACCTATGATTTGGGGAAGAAAATGTCTTTGACAAATCGCCCTAGGCCTCCTATCCTTTTGAAAACAAGAAGAAAAATGGTTGGAGTCCGAAATAAATGCTCAATGCCCAACGACCTTCGCACCTATGGTGCTTTGGTTGCACCTGCACATCCGCATGTGCGGACAGGATATGCGCTTCTGCAGAGAAGGACTGGGCCAACCGGGGCCACACCTACGGACAGGGTTCCGCTCCAACGGAGAAAAATCCGCATCTGCGGGAAAACGAAGTCCAGGCCTGGGTCGCATATGCGGGGCTTTCGCTCGCACCTGCGACCAAAGGCTCGCAGGTGCGGGCACACCAGATTTGGTGCACCAGCAGCCTTGTTGAGGTTTGAACTCAACTCGCGCATCACCCGAATGGCACCCGAGCCCTCGGGGCTCCAAACCAAACATGCACGCAAGTCTAAAAATATCATACGGACCTGCTCGCGCGATCAAATCGCCACAATAACACCTAGAACTCTAAATTAGCACCAAATCAAATGAAATTCTCAAGAACACTTTAAAATTTCTATTTCCTCAACTGGACATCTGAATCATGTCAAATCAACTTCGTTTCTCACCAAATTTCACAGACATGTCTTAAATATCATAATGAACCGATACCGGGCTCCGGAATTAAAATGCGGACCCGATACTAACAATACCAAATATCAATAAATTCTTAAAAACGAATAATTCTCAAACTTTTAATTTTCATCAAAACTTCATAGCTTAGGCTAGGGACCTCCGAATTCGATTTCGGGCATACGCCCAGGTCCCATAATTTGATACGGACCTAACGGGACCATTAAAGCACGGATCCAGGCCTGTTTACCAAAAATATTGACCGAAGTCAACTAAAATCAACTTTTAAGGCAATAATTCTTATTTTCAAAAATTGTTATCCCAATCCAAGTAGTAAAAATCCCCTCTAAAACCACCCAAAACCAAGCTCCAAAACCTTGTGATAAAAAAGTAACTAAATTTCGATACAAGAAAAAAATACAGCAACTATCTCAACTCGATTCAGGTCCTAGATGATCCCAAAACTTATGTTTGATAATCCGAACATGATCCTTACAAGATTACACCCAAGATAGCCTCTTGAATCATCCAATTTGGTCTTAAAATGGGGGAGATATGATGTTTTGATATTTTATCTCAAAATTTCATTGACATTTTTGTCAAATCTTACACCAGAAAAAAAAACCAGCAACAAAAAAAACTTTGTTTTAGCATCCAAAACTCATTCGGAACATCCTAGACACAGATCATATATGCATTTCAATCATTAAAAATGCTACGAACCTGCTCGCATATTCAAAACACCAAAATAGGTCATCTTGACCCGATATTGGCCATGGTCAAACTTCAAATTTTTAATATAACTAGTTTCACAACCAATAATCTGAAACACATCCGAGCCCCTCTGGACCCCATCCAAATATACCAAAAAGTATAAATATAGCATCCAAACTATCCAAAGCCTTGAAATACCCACGGGAATATCACAACATTGAATCGAGGCTCAAACCGAATAGAATTTCTTGTAAGTTGTTAAATCTTCATTATCTGAATCACACTTAAAGAGTTCGGATTACTTTTAAACTTTGCACACAAGTTTAATTCAACTATATAGACCTATCTAAAGTCTCGGAATATCAATGGAATCCAATAACATCAAAGTCAACTCTTGATCAAACTTATGGACTTATAAGTTCTTCAAATTGCCAACATTCGATAAATAGTGTCGATTTTATCTAGGAACCTCCAAACCCAAATTCAAACATACGTACAAGTTCAAAATAATCATGTGAACCTATCGGAACAATCAAAATCCGATTCCGAATCCATTTACCCAAAAGTCAAACCTTGGCCAATTCTTTCAACTTAAAGCTTCTAAAACGAGAATCATTCTTTCAAATCAATCTCGAACTACTCGAAAACCAAAACCATCTATACACACAAGTCATAATACATAGTTTAAAGTTACTCAACGTTTCAAACTACTGTTTGGAAATGCTAATTCTCAAAACGACCGGTCAGGTTGTTACAATTGCTTATTATCATTTATCATATCATGTGAGGAAGAGAGTAAAATAACGAAGGTTAATACTGTACCATTTCGATTATCATATCATTATTATATGGTGAGAACGAGATTAAAAGCAAGAAGGGTGATACCGTCTCATTGCATTTATAATATTATATGGTAAGGATAAGAGTAAAAGCTCGAAAAGTAATATCGTGTCGTTGTTGGTTTCATTGCTTTATTTGAGTTTCTGGATTTTATGATTTGTTCGGTTGCATTGTCATTTATTTATGAAGAAGTCTACTTGGTGATTTTGTACTTTCCGATCTTATTTTATCTCCCTCTTTACATGTTCCCTCCCCGTTATTATCTCAAATGCTCTACTTATTAGTTCTGTTGCTTTATGTATATTTCTGCACAGGATTTATAGTAGGTGTCGTGTCATAGCCTCGTCACTTCCTCGTCGGGGTTAGGCTCGATATTTACGTAGTACAATGGATCGATTGTACTCGTGCTACACTTCTGTACTTCTTGTGCAGATTCTGGTGTTGGTCCAAGCGGTGTCTAGTGCTGCATCTGCTCGGATCATATCTATAGCGGAGACTTGAGATAGAGCTGCTGGTATTCGCAGTCCCTGAATTCCACATCTATTTCTATATTTATTGTTGATCTCATTTCAAATAGTAGTATTTCGTTTAAATTATACTTGTGTCACAACCCGAAATTTTCCACCGACGGGACCGTGATGGCGCCTAACAATCCACTTGCCAGGCAAGCCAATGTTAGAGAATCATTAAACCAATTCCTTATTTCCATTCAGTAAATAACAATAATTTACTAAAATAAAATATAATAAGTGCGGAATATCATAAAACTGTATTAATTACTACCACTCGGATCTGGAGACACAATTCACGAGCATTCTAGAATTTACTACACGTAATAGTCTGAAAGAAATACAACTGTCTAAATGAAAGAAAATAGTAGGACATAAAAAGATAGACGGCGACTTGATAGCGGACCTTGAGTCTGCAGACAGCGGACCAATAGCAAATCTCGATCAGCCTGAACCGGTATCAAAATCTGCATAGAAAATGCAGAGTGCAGCATCAGTACAACTGACCCCATGTACTGGTAAATGTCGAGCCTAACCTCGACGAAGTAGTGACGAGGCTAAGGCAAGGCACCTACAATAAACTTGTACAATTTAATAGTGTATACGCAAATAACAGGAATGAAGAACTAAACAGGAAATGTTGGGAGGGGAGACATACTAAGGGGAATACAGATAAAGAACTATAACAGAATGATCACCGGAGCAGTCAATATTCCATGAATCAACAGGAATAAGGAATACAGTAAAGAAAAATGCACGACATCACCCTTCGTGCTTTTACTCTCAATCTCACCATAAAATTAATAGAAACGACACGGTATCACCCTTTGTGCTTTTACTCTCATATCATGGCACGGCATCACCCTTCGTGCATTAACACTCACAATATGGCACGACATCAGCCTTCGTGTATTAACACTCACAATATAGCACGGCATCACCCTTCGTGCATTAACACTCACAATATGGCACGACATCACTCTTCGTGCATTAACAATCTCCCTTACTGTAATGCAATGCATGAATAACAACATGGAGATAGAATAACAAGTACAAACCTTACTTCAACATTTGGTTCCATAATATCAATCTTAACTTTGAAATAAAAACTCAATTATCACCAGAAAATTCCGTAAATATAATAAGAATGATAATTTGAATAGCACCAGTAACACGTAGCAATTTGGCATAGGAATAAGACAATATAAGAAAAATAGAGAAACACAGAAAATAAGTAAATTGGCGGCGCATAAATACTCGTCACCTCATTTATACGCCGCTCACATGAATTTCACTTGGCAAATAATCTAAGGTTCCTCATTCCCTCAAGTCAATGTTAGACACAATACCTACCTCGCTCTGAAGACCACTTAATTCTCAATCACAGCCTTTCCTTTGGAATTCACCTCCAAACCACTCGTATCTATTGAAAAATGACTCAATAATATCAAATAAAGGAATCAATTATATTTCATAAATTAAATTTTCCAATTTTTCCTCCAAAAAATCAAAAAACGACCCCGGGCCAGCTTGGTCAAAACCCGAGATTCGGACCAAAATATTTTTACCTATTCACCCTGGAGCCCGAATATGTAATTAGTTTTGGAATCTGTCCTCAAATTGAGGTCTAAATTCCAAAATTCCCGAAATCCCTATTTTCTTCCCTAACCCCTAATTCTACCATGAAAACTCTAGATTTTAGGTTAAAAATTCAAGAAATGTAATGGATAACTGAAACAAAATGGTTTAGAATCACTTACCAACAATTTGGGGAAGGAATGACTCTTGACAAATCGCCCCTCACTGTTTGGTTTTTGAGAAAAATGAGTTTTTTGGCAAAATATCCGTTTTGGATTCTGTTAAGTGTTGGGCGACAGTGTTCATCGCGTTCGCGAGAGCTCTGTCGCGTTCGCGAGAGCACTGTCGCGTTCGCGAAGTGTATAGCCTGCCAAGCCTTCGCGTTCGCGAGGTAGTGCTCGCGTTTGTGTAGGCTACCCTGCCCTGGTCTTCGCATTGGCGAGACATTGCCCGCGTTTGCGATAAAGAAAAGGCTGACTCCCCCTCCCCAGTGCCTAATGCAGGCGTTCGCGATGGGCTTGTCGCGTTCGCGAAGGGTAACGCCTCTATCGCTTCACGTTCACGACCAAGCCTTCGCGTTCACGAAGAAGAAATCCTCAGCTGCCCAGTTTATTCTTCGCGTTCGCGAGAGTGCCTTTGCGAACGCGAAGAAGGACATGCTAGAACACAGATTCTGCAGAAAAACTAGATTTCTAAAGTCCAAAACATCTCGTGGCCTATCCGAAACCCACCCGAGCCCTCGGGGCTCCAAACCAAACATGCACACAAGTCTAAAAATATCATACGGACCTGCTCGCGTGATCAAAGCGCCAAAATAACACATAGAACTCTAAACTTAGCACCAATTCAAATGCAATTCTCAAGAACACTTTAAAACTTTTATTTTCTCAGCTGGACGTCCGAATCACGTCAAATCAACTCTGTTTCTCACCAAATTTCACAGACACGTCTTAAATATCATAATGAAACTGTACAGGGCTCCGGAACCAAAATACGAACCCGATACTAACAATGCCAAATATCAATCAATTCTTAAAAATAAATAATTTTCAAACTTTTAGTTTTCATCAAAGATTCATAACTCAAGCTAGGGACCTCCAAATTCGATTCCGGGCATATTCCCAGGTCCCATAATTCAATACGGACCTATCGGGACCGTCAAAGGAAGGATCCGGGCCCGTTTACCAAAAATATTGACCGACGTCAACCAAAATTAACTTTTAAGGCAAAAATTCTTATTTTCATTAGTTTTTAACATAAAAACTTTTTCAAAAACCTGCCCGGACTGTGCACGTAAATCGAGGAAGGTAAAAATGAGATTGTTTTAGGCTTAAGGGTGCAGATTCGAGTTCTAAAATATAAAATGACCTTTTGGGTCATCACAACTTGTAGTATAAAGTAAGGCAAGGCCTTAGTCAGTTCTCCCTTTCTTTCCTGGTTATCTATTCTCTAGTCGTATAATCATATCATTCTGCAATTGTAGTTGCTCATGTACTAACGACTCCAAATTTCTGGGAATAGACTAGACCATGTTATGTTATGAGTTTATTTTATATATTACAGCTTTATTAACTGTTAATACTTGTTATTAAACCGTTTTAAATTGTTAAAGTAATTAATTGGTTATCTAATATTGGTTTGTGTAGCAAGTAGATTTTAGGCGCCATCACGGCCTCGGGATTGAGAATTCGGGCCGTGACAACTTCAATCATATGTTGCTACTTCAGTCACATATCGCTGAAATTGTGTTTGAAATGACTAAATTTATACAAATATTTAAACATAGGGGTACAACTTAAGTAGTAATTACATAACTTTAAGGAGCAAATTATGCAAAATACCCATGAGATTAAAATAATTATCCTTTTTTACCTATTTGAAAACTAGTTACAATATATACATACCCAATTTAACTGATTATCCGACCTATCTGTCCGGCTTGGCTTGACTTGATTTAATTTTGCTTGGCTAGGCAGGTAATTTTTTCTGCCGCTGGGTATTTGTAAAACATTCCCAACTTTATGTGTATTGAAGTAATGAGTCAATGGGCCTAAGCCCATAGTAAGGAGTACATATGACGGTTAAGAGGGAGCTAGGATTCTAAGTATGATTTAATTGGAATGACCAGGCTTTGCTGGGTTTGCCGCATCAGTTGCTGCAAATCTCTATTTCTCCATTCGAACGAGTTTAAAGATCTAGTAAAGAGAGTTTGAGGCAGTGGATAACCAAGCACTTTAATTAGTTAAGAACTCTTTAGACGAGGATGGACAAAACGTCTCAATTGTTCTCCATCATGTTGCTGTTGAAAAATGAAGTGGTTATTTCAAGACCTTACACGTCACTATTATAGCCAGAAGCAAAGGTTAGGTGACGTAAATAAAGAATCATGATTTAGACTTCACGGTGTAAAAACCAAGCATTCTTGGTCAGTATCGTGGCTGCGTTATTTTTGAAATTCGAAATTTTCAAGAGTTAAAGCTTGAAGAATACGCAAAGTTGAAGTGGAGCTTGTAGCTTGACGTAGGTTACGGCTTACTTTTCTAAAAATAAATTTTAATAAAACCTACATATTCCAGGTGTTGGATAAAATGCTTAAAGAAAGGTTTTTTTTTGTTCTTGTGATTTAGCACCCAGTCTTATTCAGTATAGTCTTAAATGAGAATGTGATAGTACTACATGTAATTTTTTTATTGCAAGAAGGACTTGTGTGATATTGTTTTCAAGTCATTAAGCAATTACGTACTTGTATCACTACTTGCTATTTACCATTGTTTGTGATGCTCGCATTCAGTTCAAACTCATGTATCGGTGTGATCACATTCAGTTTGCTAGAAGTGACCAAGCTCTTCTTGCCTCGCGTGAGTGAAAGTAAAGTCCTATAAATTTCTATAATTAATTTGGGCTAAAATTCAAAGTTAAATACTTCAAAGATACAATTAGAATTTAGTTTAAGAAATGGAATAAGTGCTGAAAATTATATGGAACTCAAGAAATGGAATTCAGAAACAAAAGAACAAGAATTAAGCTTCAAGGGATGGACGTGTAGGGTAGGCCAATGCGCCAACTATCGCGTCCAAAACATTTAAAGCGTTTCTTATTTGAATCTTTTTGTAGGTCGATTTGATGTTTTGTGACTTGTGGATATGAGTGATTTAGGTCCCCAAAGTGTAACGATTCGACAGGTTATTTGCTTTTGACATTTTCATTATGTGATTTGGGACCTTGAGTAGCTTCACATGATGTATTGTGATTTGCGAGTATGGTTGGTTTTGATTCCCAAGAGGTTCGGGATTGGGTTGGAAGCGTAGTTTTCAATTTAAAAGCCTTAAGTTGGAAGAATTGACTAAAGTTTAACTTTCATGTAAACGACCTCGGATTGGTAATTAGATGGTTCCAATAGGTTTTTATGGTAATTTTGGACTTGAGCGTATGTTCGGATTGAGATTTGGAGGTTCCTAGAAGGTTTCGAAATTTTTTGCCGAAAGTTGGCAATATGAAGGTTTGGAGAGTTCATAGGTTTGACTAAGATTTGACTTTGATGTTATCGGGTTTCGATTGATGTTCCGAGACTTCATATAGGTTCATTTAATTGATTGGAACTTATGTGCAAAGTTTCGTTGGAATGCGGACTGCCTAGGTATGAATCAGATGCTTAGTTGGAAGTATAAAAGCCTATGAACTTAAGAGAGTTCAATATGTTGTTTGGCCTTTGATTTTTAGATGTGATAACTTCATGTGTGTTTTGAGACGTTTGATAGGTCCGATTAGTATTTGTGGACATGTGGGAATATTTGGACGATGTTCCGGGGCACTCGAGTGAGTTTCGGGGTATTTGAAGAGTAGTTTGAAAGTGAAAAAGTTGCAGAAAATGCATCAGATGTAGAGGCTAAGGTGGACGCTACGCGTCCGAGAGGGCATTTGATACCTAGAGCTGAAATTTCAACTTTTTCTATAAAGCCCCATCAGGAACTTGGACTTCATTATATCGTTTTGGGAGCTTGGAGATAGGGAGCTCGTATTGAGGCGATTTTCGAAGCGATTTTGTGAAGACCCGATAGGTCATTTTGAGTACTAGCTTTAATTTTCATGATCCGAGACCTCCTATAGCTTTATTTGATTTTTCTTGGTTTGCATGTGTGGTCCGTATCGGTTTTTTAAAAGCATTTATGTGAAATTTTGTAGAAAAGGAGAATTATGGCTAAAAGCAACGCTAGAGTTGACCACAGTCAATATTTTTGGTAAACGATCCCGGATCAGTGTTTTGATGATTCTAGTAGGTTCGTATTATATTTTTAGACTTGGGTGTATGCCCGGAATTGAATTCGGATGACCCCAGGTTGATTTGACATGTTTTGCTGAAAGCTAGCAATTTTAATGTTTGGAAATTTCCTAGGTTTGACGGTAGGTTGACTTTATGGTTATTGGGTTCGGATTTTGATTTTGGGACTTAGAATAGATACGTTTTGCTATTTAAAACTCATCTACAAATTTGGTGCGATTCGGAGATGGTTTCGTAGGATTCAGACGCTTGGTTGTGATTCTAGAGGTTCTTGAGTTTTCTTTTGAATTTTATACGTTTTGATATCCGATTCATAGTTCTAAATGTTATTTTGGTATGTTGATCACGCGAGTGAGTTTTTATGATGTTATTTCAGTTGTGTGCATGTTTGAGTTGGAGCTCGAGGGGCTCAGGTAAGTTTCGGATACGTTACGGATAAGGTTGGTTAGTTTGAGGACTTGCTAGTGCAGTGTGTTTATCCAGTGTCTGATGTAGATCTCGCAATTGCGAGGTCTTACTCGCATTTTGCGAGCCTCCTTTTGCAAACAATAGTTTGCATTTTCGAGCAGGGGCTTGGGCTGGGTGACATCGCCTTTGCGAGAAAATGGTATTGTGAACTGGCTGGGACCGCTTTTGCGATCACCTTGGTCGCATTTGCGACCCCTGTCAACTTAGGATAGCTTCGCATTAGCGAAGCTTTGGGCGCTTAGGCGATGGGAGTAGACTTTGTAATTGTGATGTCAATGTTGCATTTGCGACTTCCATATAGGCTGACAGGTGCCGCAATTGCGAGTCATTTTTCGCAATTGTGAGGGTTCGCAATTGCGAATCCAGTGTCGCAATTGCGACATCTGCGCCTGAATATAAGGGCTGAAAATCGAGATTTGAGTCTCATTCTCTTATTCTAAAACCCTAGACTTGGTAGGAGGCGATTTGGAGAGGTAATTTTCACCTTCAATCATTAGGTATGTGATTTTAATCTATTTTCAATTATATTACATGATTATACATGAGATTTAACATCAAATTCATGAGAATCTAAGAGAAAGTCTTAGTATTTTTGTCTACCTTTTGAAAAATACAAATTTGGGATTTGAGAGTCGAATTGGACTCGAATTTTGAAACAAAACACATATATAGACTCGTGGAATTATGGGTAGTCGAGATCAACCCTTAGAATCGGGTTTTGACCGAGCAAGCCAGAGGTTGACTTTTCCCAAATTAAAAAAATTGAATCTCTGTCACTCGTGGGTAGTTTCTAAAACGTATTTTGAATTACGTGAATTATATTTGGCTAGATCTGACTGGTTTTGTAACACTACTTAAATCCGGATTAGTTGTAGATGCGTTAAATAAGTATTAATGTGACTTTTTAGACATGTGAAGTCCTATTGGGATGCGTATGGGTAGAAACAGTTGTTTTGGAATCAAGACCAAGAGTGGGGTGCATAAAATTTGATAGAATCGACTAAGTTCATCGAAGGTTGTCTTACGGCCATAGACAATGCAAGGACATAATAACGCACACCCATAGGCAGTGAAAAGCACACCCATAAACATCGTCGGCGCGGGTTCTGAAAGTTTCGCCTATGAAAGATGTTATAAGATTTTGGAAGAAAGGATAACTGAGTCCCACATACAACGGGTCGTATACCTACGAAAGATCAGGAGGTAGCTTATGAGGTAAAGTTTCCACCATAATTGACAGATGTACACCTAATATCTCACGTGTCATGTTAAAACATTCAAGTTCGAGTATTCATATCTCATGTCATAACATTTGTGGTTCCAGTATTCAGATCTCACGTTATAATATTTTTGTCAATCCAGTACTCCAATACTCACGTCAGTCCAGTACTCAGATATTCTTATCAGCTTAGTACTCAAATATTGATGTCAGTTTAGTGCTCAGATATCATGTTAGTTCAATACTCAAATATCCGTGCCAATTCAGTATTCATATATCCATGTTAGTTCAGTATTCATGTATCCATGACAAACCAGCATTCACGTATATGTTTCATGTTATGCGTATTATGATGTCTTGCGAGGCTTGTGTTATGCTCCGTTAACTGGCAAGTGTTTTGGAGAAATGCTTAAGGTAACTAACCATTTCATTCTGACCTTATATTATAATCTCCATGTCTTTTAGTATTCAGTCATCTCAAAATTCACTTAGTTCAGTAGTTATTCAGTTTAGTATCACAGCAATTTGGTAATCATGTATTCATTCATCTTAGTATGTATGCGCTCATGAGATTTTAGTGTTCACATGTTTCCATGAGTCTTACTTGAGGTCCAGAGTTAGCCGTAGTTACAATCAGGACAATCATTCGAGAACGAATGATCCCAAGGGGGAGATAATGTAACACTACATGAATCCGGATTAGTTGTGGATGCGTCAAATAAGTGTAATGTGACTTTGTAGACATGTGAAATCCTATCTGGATAATTATGGGTGGAAACAGTTATTTTGGAATCAAGACCGAGAGTGGGGTTCATAAAATTTGATAGAATTGACTAAGTTCATGGAAGGTTGTCTAACAGCCATAGACAATGCAAGGCCATAAAAACTCACGGCCATAGACAGTGCAAGACACTTCCCAGGGCATTAACCTCAGAGCCCCTAACATTGCAAGGCACTGTAGTTTTGGCGCCTCTGATGGTGCGTTGCACAGTTATTTTGGCTCCCCTGACGATGCCCCGCGTCGACAATGTTTATCCGAGCTACTTTTATTTCTTCCTCATTCTTTGGGACGCGTACACTTAGTTAAACCCTACTTCATTCCCCAAACCCCAAACACATAACTTTGCTCAAGAAAGCAAAGCTCTCAAGAACTTAACTTCCCCAAGGTCCCTCCATCATCCAAGGTAAGTTCTCACGATGATTCTAAGTCAATTTCAATTCTCCAACACCTTATTAACATGGGTAAATCATTCAAATCATTAGATATTCGATCGAGACATTATTGTTCAGAAAAGAAACCTTAGAACTTGAATTCAAGAGGATTGAATTTCAAAAAAGGTAATGTTTCTACTCCCTAATCATTTATAACTATGAATTGATGAGTTTTTGGGAGAATAGTAGATGGGTTTGATAAAGGGAATAAAATGAACTATGCTAGGGTTTTGGGTTGTTGACTTAAGATTATTATAATCATTTGCGTAATGAGAAATGGTGTTTCTTACATCTATTTGGGATTGTAGAACCATCTAGAAGTAGTAGAATGAGAATTGGGTGAAGAAAACACCACTTATGAGGGCTATGAGGCTTTACGCCCAAAAGGTGTTTGATAGAATTCCTATGCTACCAAAACATGAGCATTAGTGCTAATATTGGTTCTTCTTGTTATATATTGCCATAGATTATTGTTAAAATAGTTGGCAACCATTGTGATATGCTTAAAAAGGCCAGCGTCAAGGTATGTGAGGCTAACTCTCTATGTTTAGGAATGCTAATGGTTCTTCCTACACTGCGTTTCTTTTACAACGTTACTAATTGCCTCAGAAATATATAGTTAAGCCTATTTTCTTGAATAGTTTCAGAACATCTATTCTGTAGCTTCGTAACACGTTCATGACTTTCATTTTGAACGTTTTGAAGAATACATGTCTCAGCCTAGGCTCGACACTTATTGATTCCGCACCGATATCACAACATTCAAAATGGAAGGTTTGAACGAGGAGAAGGAGTGGCTTGAGATGCCGAAGGAGATATAGATGTTTTGTTATCATCTTGATGTACGACGCGGTCTTAGGTTATGAGTGTGCTGATAGATCTTTCAGTTGTTCATTTGAGGAATGAAGTAGCTTCTTATATCTTGTTGATGAGTGTAGACTCCAGAAGATTAATCGATTGCATAGTGGTTGTGACCATGGTATAGGGTCTTGGGAAGATGTCAGTTTGAGGCTAAGCAGGTGGGTTATCTACTGCGAGAAGGTTTGAGGCCGTGTGATTCTTATAAGGTTGAAGAGTTTTTCTTCTATCCAATAGAATGCATGTACTATACTGTGAGTTTGGATCTCTTAAAAACGTTGGACGATTTCCATGATGATGGGTAAGCATTGTCTGGTAACTTGGAGCGTGTTCTGACTAGTACTACATGAGCTTATGAGGAATGTAGATGAATAAGAAGTGCGAGACCATGTCAGTTATGAAGGAAGGGTATTGTGGCTTATCACATGATGTATTTTGTGGCTTTGATCCAAGTAGGGGAGTCTACAAATGACGACCGTGTCATTTGGACATATGTTGTTGTAATTTCTTGACTAACGCATACTTGTAGGTGAATTGTGAGTTAAAGAGGATGACTTCGAGGATGATTCGGGAAATAGACTTGTCGGATGCATGATGTAATACACTTTGTTTATCTATGAAGCTTGTTGAATGACTCAGGTTTAATATCCGTTGTGGATGTGGTGTGCAAGGATAATGGATTTACTCGGTTACTTAAGGATGGGGTTTCTTCTATTGTAGTATTCATGTTCTAGTGGAGCATTAGTCATTAGGCATGTTTGGCTACGCATTCGGGACTAGTTCAGAGTAGTTGACTATTGAGAAGGTTCTAGTGGGTTTAAGTTCTGGGATGTGGTACTTAAGGGATTGACAGATTTCAATGCGTGGCTATTGATTTGTGGCACGACCCAGAATTTCCACCCTCGGGACCGTGATGGTGCCTAACATTTCACTTGTTAGGTAAGCCAACGTTAGCTATATTTATTAACCATTTGTTACAATTCAAATCAAATGATAACAATAAAACTGAATAGTCTGAAATAAAGTGATAAACTAATAAACGACGTAATCAAAAGACAATCCCAAAATCTGGTGTCACGAATACATGAGCGTCTAGAGTACTACAAATAATAGTATGAATAAAACACAACTATTTGGAATAGAATAAACAACAAAAAGGACATAGAAGGGGACTTCAGGGCTAATGATGTCGTGCAGCTATACCTAAAGTCTCCACAGATAACTGGATTTGAGCAATCTCACTCGGCGCTGATGGGACCAACTCCAGTATTTGTACAAGAAGTGCGGAGTGTAGTATGAGTAAAACTGACCTCATGTACTCTGTAAGTGCAGAACCTAACCTTGACGAAGTAGTAACGAGAGTAAGTCGGGTCACTTACAATAACCTGTACACAATAATAATAATAATAATAATAACAGAAAAAGCTAGAAAAAGAAGTAAAAAAGTTAACTCAGGAAAACCAACTCCAAATCCATCTACCAGAGAGCCCAGAATAACATGTCTCATAAACTCATCTCAAAATACCGAGGTGTAACAACCCGACAGGTCGTTTGAGATTTAGCAATCCATTCAGTGTTTTGAGGTCTTGAGTAGCTTCATATTGGGTATTATGACTTCTGTGCATGCTCTGAGTTGATTTTCGGATGATTCAGAATAGATTTGGATGAGTAGTTCTCACTTTAGAAGCTTAATTTGAAAATACTGACCGAGGTTTTCCTTTTGTGAAAATGGCCCTATGGCGGTGTTTTGATGGATTTGATAGGTTCGTATCATACTTTTGGACTTGGGCGTGTGCCCGGAATCGAATTCGGAGGTTTGTAGGTTGATATATGTTGTTTTATCGAAGGCTGGCAATTTAAAGGCTTAAAATTTTGATAAATTTTACCGTAGGTTTACTTCATAGATATCGTGTTTGGATTTCTGTTTCTGGACTTGGAATAAGTCCGTTTTGTCATTTGGAACTTGTCCGCAAAGGTTAGCATCATTCCGAGTTGATTTGATACGAATCAGACGCGCAATTGTGTTTTTAGAAGTTCTTGAGTTCTATGTTGAATTCATGTGGTGTGATGTCCAATTCATGATTTCGGATGTTATTTTAATGATTTGATCGCACGAGTGAGTTTGTGTTATGTGTTTAGACTTGTATTGATGTTTGGAGCCCCGAGGGCTCGGGTGAGTTTCAGACGCATTTCAGAGAATTCATAGGAGGTTCAGATTTTTGCTGGTGCTCAGATATCGCATTTGCGAGAAATAGGTCGCATTGGCGGTAGTTGCAGTTGATAGATTCATCATCGCATTTGTGAGGAGCACAGTGGCCTGAAGAGTTTGCATTTGTGAACTCCCCATCGGATTTGCGATACTGGGCAGGGCTGGGGATTGGTCGCATTTTCGATCACTGTGATCGCTTTTGCAAATTGTCCATGTTCGCATTTGCGAACAAGTCATCGCATTTGCGATGGTAGAATGGATGTGAGATTCTTTGCTTTTACGATGGATTCCTCACATTTTCCAACCCCAGGTCGCAATTGCGACACCTATGACTAGACAAAAAATCTGAGGGGTGGGATTTTTAGTCTCATTTTCATATTTTGGAACCCTAGACTCGGTAGGAGGTGATTTTAAAGAGGGATTTTCATATACAAAGTTGGGTAAGTGAATCTAATCTATTTTTAACCATATTCCATCAATATATCTTAGAATTTAACATCAAAGTCATGTCAATCAAAGTGAAAATTTGTGAAACATTGTCAAGTTTTTGAGAAATGAGAATTTGAATTTTGAGAGTCGATTTGGACCCGAATTTTGAAACTAAACACATATATGAACTCGTGGGGTCATGGGTAATCAGAATCTACCATCGGACCCTGATTTTAACCGGGCGGGCCCGGGGTCGACTTTCGAGCAATTATGTAAAGATTGTAGCTTTAATTATTGGAATGTATTTCTTTTGCATTATTTGATGTTATTGAGTCAAGGGGAGGTACCGTGGTGCATGTTATTTGCAGATGACACTGTAATGATGGATGAGATGCCTTGTGGTGTTAAGGAGAGGTTAGAGGTTTGGAGACATACTTTGGAGTCTAAAGGTTTCAAGTTGAGCAGGACCAAAATAAAGTACTTGTAGTGCAAGTTCAGTGGAGCGACTCAGGAAGAGGATGAAGACGCGAGGCTTCAGTCACAAGTCATCCCTAAGAGAGAAAGTTTCAAGTACCTTGGGTCCATTATACAAGGGAATGGCGAGATTGACGAGGATGTCACACACCGTATTGGGGCGGGATGGATGAAATGGAGGCTCACTTCCGGTGTTCTTTGTGATAAGAATATGCTACCAAAACTTAAAGGTAAGTTCTATAGAGTGGTGTTCAGACAAGCTATGCTGTATGGGGTGGAGTGTTAGCCAGTCAAGACATCCCATGTCCAGAAGATGAAGGTGGCGGAGATGAGGATGTTGAGGTGGATGTGCGGGCGTACCAGATTAGATAAAATTAGAAATGATGTTATTCGGGACAAGGTGAGTGTGGCCTCTATGGAGGACAAGATGCTGGAGGCAATACTTAGATGGTTTAGGAATGTGATGAGGAGAGGCAAAAATGCTCCGGTTAGGAGGTGTGAGAGGCTGGCATGGGAGGGCCAACAGAGAGGTAGAGGAAGGCCGAAGAAGTATTAGGGGAAGGCGATTAGGAAAGATATGGTATTGCTCCATCTCACTGAGGACATGACCATGAATAGGAAAGTGTGGGGGTTGATAATAAAGGTAGCGGGTTAGGTGGTCAAGTGTTGTCCTTGTTTGTAGCAGTAGCGTTGACACACCACTTGGTGCTTTTAGTAGCAGTAGTTTAATTGTTTTTTGTTTTGTATTACTACTTGTTGTTGTCTTGTGTTTCTATTTTCCGAATGCATTATCTTTTGTTAGTTTTGTATTTTTCTTTGGTTGTCAGATCGGTTTGCTTGTTATTGCCCCTTCCCTCCCCCTTTTCTTAGCCGAGGATCTTTCGAAAACAGCCTCTCTGCCTTTTTAAAGGCAGTGGTAAGGCCTACGTACACTCTACCCTCCCCATACCCCACTTGTGGGACTACAATGGGTATGTTGTTGATGTTCTTGAGTCAATTTGGATTAGATTTTAGCCGAGCGAAGGTGAATTGTAAAGGAAAAGCTATTTTAGATTATTGATTGAGGGCTTTTGAGGTAAGAATCTTGCCTAACGTTGTATGGGGGGAAACTACCCCGTAGGGATTAGTTTGTTTGCACTAATTGAACTACGTGAAAGACATGTACCCAAGGTGACGAGTGTGTGAATGACTTATATGTGGAAATTTGACTGTTTAGACTCTTAGGATCTTATGCACATCTAAAATGAAGTCTCTTATCATGTTAAATCCTCCATTTCTAAATTCAACCTTATGTGTCTTATTTGAGGTTGATGGGTTCATGTTCTACCCTTTATTGCCAAATATACTCTTATTTGGCTAAATTGAAGTTTTTACTTCTTATACTGTCATGTTATCTCTTCCGTAGTTGATTATCCTTATTTGAAGTCATTATTACATGTTATCTCTCTTATCATTGAGTTGTACTTATTTGGAATCAGTGTTACATGTTATCTCTCTTATTGTTGATTTGTTCTTATTTGGAAATTATTGTTACATGTTGTCTCTCTTATGTTGAGTTATTCTTAATTGATATCGTTGTTACACATTATCTCTCTCATTGTTGAGTTTAAAAACCATTGTTACTTATTTATGTCTTTCATTGTGAGCATGTTCTTCCGTTTATTTGTGTTTGAAATTCTTGCGTTGATTTACTTGCCATACTCTTGTGTTATTCTAGTTGTTGTTCTACTTGATGTTGTTGAGCCGAGGGCTATGTATGGTTGTGGTATTGGAAATATTTTAAGGAAATGTTGTGGTATATGGAAAAATGTGGTGCAAGTCATTATATTGTGTTGTTATTGATGATATGCTGTAATCTCGTATTTTAGTCACTTATTGCACTCTAATTCACCGCACTTTAGTTGTGTTTGAGCTTTAATTGGTAGTGTTTTGCACTTATTGTTGTTTTATGCCTTGTAGGAGTGAGTATGAGTTATGTAGATGTTATGGAGATAATATGAGCTATTTGGAGCTTTGAAGTTTGAGTAAAAGCCCAAAAGGTTAACACGAGATTGCGTTCGGGGGTCGTGAACCACGTCTGAACTTCCAAAGTCATGAAAAAAGGAGCACTCTGTGAATATTGCACTGCTGCGGTGCGTGGGGCAGCGTGTGATGTGCCACAGTAGTGTATTTAGGAATCCTGTTGAATTATGATGCTCTCTGGATTTCCCCACTAAAGCCCTACATGGCACATCGCCCCATGCGACGCGCCTGTGTAATATTTACAGAGCCAATATCCTATTTCGGCCAGGAGAAGTTGGTTTCATTTGGGCCTGACCCTACTTGGTATAAATATATGGAAAAATGTTATTTTCTCGACTTTTGACATACTTTGGATCTAAGGAGTCTAAGGAGGAGTAGGAAAAACATGAGCATGAGGATTTCATCATTCCTTCCTCACCCAAGACCCGAGTTTGGATCGAATCTATGTTTTCCTATACTTTAATTATGTTTGTGATGCATTTTTCCATGTATATGGAGTAGTTCCCTTTCGGGTTTGATGGATTTGGTGTATTGATGATTGTTTGTAGATTATTACTCTAGTTTTATATATTGAAGCATTTTTGAATGATTTAATTGTTACATCTATATTCACTAGTTCATGTAATCGAGAGAGGCATAAGTTGTGATATCTCATTATATTGTTGGTTGAATTCATAGATTTTTCTAAATAATCGAAAGAGGCTAGTTGAATCAATGATTAAATCTAGTTAGGAGAATAATCTAAAGAGGTTTTCCTAAAGACCAATACACTACGCATTCTTGCAAATCTTCATGTGCTTAAATTGGTTCATCTTGTGAGGTTGAGACTTAATCGAGAGAGGCGTTTTTTCTTAACGTTTGAACTAATAATTGATTGAATTCGAGAGACTCACTTGAACATTAGAAGTGAATTATCTAGAGTTAGATCTCGAAAATTATCTTTCACCTATTCTATCAAATTCCTATTTTCTCCCACTGATAACTTTCTTTGCTTATTCCTTGTTTCAATTGTCATTCGTCAATAGATTTAGACTCTTAGTTAATTATAGTTAGAAATTATATAAAAATCTCAATTGTTGATCATCTTGGGTAGCAATCAAGCTAGAAACTACGAGAATACTATTTAAATCCAATCCCTGTAGATACGATATTATACTATACTATATTTGATTAGTGAGCATAATTTAAGTGCGTGTTTCGAGCTCGTCAAATTTTGGCGTCGTTGCTGGGGATTGGTACTCAATAGTGTTTGAAATAGTTTGTAGTGCTAATTTAGGATTTTGTTTCTTTTTATTTCTATTTTTTTTACGGTTGGTGTTCGTTGACTGTGAGCATGTTACATGTTTAGATTGGTGCATGACTCGAGCTTCTGCGAATGAAGTGCTACCATACGATCTCGAGATAGAAAAACAATTGTGACATTTGAGGAAGGAAAGAGATCTCACCGAGACATCAGAAAAGGTTGGGCAGTCCTCAACCAAAGAAATTATGGCCGGAAATGATGATGATAATATAGATTTGGCAGCAAGAGAGGCAGCCCAACAACAAGAAAAAGCTGCACGGTATGCCGGGAAGCAGCTATTAGAGATGCACACACTATCTATGAAAAAGATAGCGGTCGGAGAATTTCTCAACATCAACCCTTGGATGTAGACCAGTTCGGGAATATAGCTTCCATGCCTGGGAGATCACTGGGCGATTATGCCAGATCGGTCTATAATCAAGGCTTATGACCACCTCTAGTTGAAGCAAGGGTTTCTTCAAACCATTCAGAATTGTTGTGTTTTTAGAGGAAAGATGAATGAAGATCCAAACACACATCTAATGGACTTCGAAGAGATTATGAACACCTTTTAATACAATGGGGTATCACAAGATGCAGTGTACATAAGGGCATTCCTATTTTCGCTAAACGATGATGCAAAGCAGTGGCTTCGAAGCTTGCCCACGGGATCGATCAGAACATGGGAGGAGATGACCTGAAAATTCCTTGATAAATATTTCTCCTCAGCTAAGTCGGGCACGTTTAAAAGAGAAATCCATAACCTTTGCCAGAAAGAGACTGAAACTGTTTTTGAACCATGGGAGCGGTTTAAGGAGATTGTTAGAAAGTGTCAACATAGTGGAATTTTACTCTGGATGCAACTCCAGGACTTTTGGGATGGATTGACATCGGCCTAGCGTAGAACATTGAGCAATACAGTTGGAAGCTCTTTGATGAAGAAGACTCCAGAGGAGATAGTTATAATTCTTAATGAGTTATCTGAAGATCCTAATCAGTGGCCCTCAGAGAGCGTTGAAAGAAGAAGAGCAACTGGTATTCACCAAGTTGATGCTAATACATATGTGCATGCACAACTTGATGCTATGGCTAAAGAAATACGAAAGCTGACCTTGGATCGATACAAAGTGAGCCTCATGCAGTGTGTCATATATGTGGAAGAGGACATCCTATTCATGAGTGTCAAGCCTTAATTGAGGAAGTAAATGTTGTGGGAAATTACAACTTTAATCCAGTAGGTCAAAAGTGCCCCATTTTTAATGGAATTCACTTGGGGTACCGCAAATGCATGCCAACAAAACAACCCTCGATTTTAGGGACAAGGAGCTCATGGTTTTATAAATCAGTCGAGGCAGCAATTTCAGCCTCAACAACCCAATTAGCCTGGTCTAGAAGATCTCATGTAGGCCTTCATTGTGAAAACTGATGAATGATTTGAAGTACAAGGGGCAGGAATTCGAAATTTAGAGAAGCAAGTGGGACAGATTGCAACAATACTATCTGAGAAGGTTCCACGTACTCTCCCTGTTGATACTGAAAGACATCCCCAAAAAGTGAATGTTGTAACCTTGAAAAGTAGGCAAGTGTTGAAAGACCCCACCCGATCCAAAAATATATGATACATGAAAAAGAATGTGGGGAGCAGCTGAAAAGTGATTATGACAAGAAGAAGAGAGTCCCAATGAAAGCTGAGAAAAAGAAGAAGGAAGAAAAATTGAGAAGGGAGGAACATGAGGAGAGCAAGCATATGCCTGCGCTACCTTTCCCTCAAAAGCTATGTAGAGAAAAGATGGACAAGCAATTTGAGAGATTTCTGGATGTGCTAAAACAGGTTCATGTACTTACCATTCATGGAAGTTCTCTCACAAATTCCTTCTTATGCTAAGTCCTTGAAGGATATCCTTAATAAGAAGAGGAAGATAGAGGAGACCTCAGTGGTCAAGCTCACAGAGCATTGCAGTGTGATATTGCAAAATAAACTCCCATAAAAGTGTGGAGATCCACAGAGTTTTATTATACCTTGCTCTTTAGGAACTATTAATTTTGATAAGTCTTTATGTGATTCTGGTGCCTCAATTAATTTAATGCCCCTATCTATTTACAGGAAACTAGAGAAGGAGATTGGAGAGATAAGGTCTACACCAATATCGTTGCAGCTGGTAGACCAAACGACTTTAATACAAGTGGGGATAGTGGAAGATGTGTTACTCCGGTGGATAAGTTCGTATTTCCTATGGATTTTATAGTATTGAATATGGAGGGAAACAAGGAGGTCCCCCTCATCTTAGGAAGACCATTCTTAGTAACGGGCAGAGCGATATTAGATATACATGAGAGAAAATTCGTGCTTAGAGTGGGTGAGGAGACTATGACTTTCAAGATGGATGTAGAAGAGGGGGTGCAAAACGGAAAACCAGCTATAAGTGTTGAGTAGAAACTGAAGGGTTCGAAAGAGAAGGCTGCAGTAAGCGAGAAAGATAAGTGTGGGGTGTACCCCAAAAGGGTTGAGAAGAAGTTGTCTGCATGGATGTGTGTATTAGTTTAGGCGTGAGGAATGAAGCCCGACTTCGACTCAGAGCCCGACTAGATATTCAGGGAAGTTTCCTATACCTTATACTTTTTAATTGTGTATCACGGGGACTTGCCACAACTTAAAGTATGGGGGTGGGGATATGTTGTATGTATGTATGTATGTATGTATGTATATTAGTTGTAGTTTTGTTTAGTTTGAGTAGTTAGAGATAGAGAAAAATTAAAAAGAAAACATAAAAAATTTAGAAATGTTTTATTTTCCCCGATGATGGATATCATCGATAGGTTTCTTGAGGGATTAAAGTCGAAAGAAAAAAGACAAAAAGATTTTCTTTTGTTATGTAGTATAATAATTTCCCCTTAGTTTTTCTTCGTGCCGCGGTTCTTTTTCAAGGGTTTTGGTTTGAACCGGGTGTAGTTAGTAGTAGTTTTTATTTTTTAGGAGTAGGAAACCTTGTGATGTGATTTGAATTGAAGGCAATATCTCTTGACTTTATTGTACCTTGAGAATAGCGAGTACTTTAGTTCTAATGCTTAGGCTCAGTTTTTGACTCTTGTATAAGTACCTTAAATTGTATGATCTTAACTTTGCTTAACTGCTTTGACTAGAGTGTCTTAATAGTCCAATCTTGAGTGAGTTATGTGCCATGTGTGTATGGGTTTTGTGTATTATGTGCATTGCATCTGATGTCTAGAACTTGCCCCGTGTGTTTGCAAAGCGAAATAGTAGTTTTATTCAGTCTCGGAAGTGATATAAGCATTTCTTTGTTGAGCCAGATATATGCTTTTACCCGCCTAATTGCTATGTATCATAGTTAACCCTTTGAGCCTGTATTCCTATTTCTTTGGCAATCACATTACAATCCTTACCCATTCGTTTGAATGGACCATCTATTTGAACCTTGTACTTCTTGTGAGCACTTGAATTTGTCATGAACTTTGTAAAAGTTAAAGTGTGGGGTGGTTGGTTTGGCTTTTGAGTGGAACTATTGAACTAAGAGAAAGGTGCACTATTCTAAAAAAGTAAGAGCCGCTTGAATTGAAAAAAAAGGAAAACATAAGTGTATGATTGTGAAAACTATTCCTTGATAGTGGTGACTCTTGACGTATTTATGCTTAAAGAAGTAGGGAGTTAATGCATATTTACGTGGAGGTGGAGTTATGGTTTGACATAAGTGTGTGGTTTTGAATGGTTATTTGTATGTATTAAAGTGTTTAGGGAGGTGTAGTCACTCTTATATCTAAATGTATCCTACCCATCCTGCAACCTACATTACAACAAATTAAAGTCCTACTTGATTCTCCACTGAATGAACTCAATTAGCAGAGTAGTACACTATGGGCAAGCCTATGGTACATCTTTTATGGCACATGAATGTTGTTTCTAAGAGTGAGTGAATTATTTTTATCTTGAATTCCTAATTGTTCTTAAGTTCTAGTGTGTGTGGAACTACTCTCTATTATTGTGTGAGGGCACTTGATTCACGAAGGAAAGGTAATGCTGTTGACCTCTGTGTTAGAGTAAGTGAGCGGCTTATATGAATGTGTGGTGATTTTGAGTCAAATCTTGAGGGGAGGATGTTATGGCATTGTGCTTAATCTGTTATAAATATTCTAGGTATGAGAGTTGTTGAAAAAGGTTGTGTCTTTATGAAGTGTAGTTTGATTGCTCGAGGACGAGAAATGGTTTAAGTGTGGGGTGTTGATGATAAGATATAATTTCGTGTTTTAGTCACTTATTGTACTTTAATTCACTGTACTTCATTTGTGTTTGAGCTTTAATTGGTAGTGTTTTGCACTTATTGTGTATTTTTTGCCTTGTAGGAGTGATTCCGAGTTATGTAGATATTATGGAGCTAATTTGAGCTATTTGGAGCTTTGAAGTCTGAGTAAAAGCCTAAAGGGTTAACACAGGATCGCGTTCGGGGGTCGAGAACCACGTCTAGACTTCAAAAATCAAGACAAAATGAGCACTCTTAGAGGGTTGCGGCATGTGGGGCGGCGCGTGGTGCGAATTGTGATGCTCTCTTGATTTCCATACTAAAGCCCCGCATGGCACGTTGCCCCATGCGGCGCGCCTGTGTAATTTTTATAGAGCCAATGTCCTATTTCAGCTAGAAGAAAGTGGTTTCGTCTGGGCCCGACCCTACTTGACATAACTACATGGAAAAACATTATTTTATGGACTTTTGACATACTTGGACCTAACGTGTCATGCCCTAAATTTGGGAAGCGCGGCCGGTGCTCAACCGAGTGAACCCGGCCAAGCAAGCCTGTTAGATTTCATTCTACCCACACTCATCCATAAATAAAGAGGAGATTCACTCCATTAATCAAACACAAATAAGATTTCATTAACAATTCCCTTTTTCATTTCCAGTAGTAGCTTCATTCAAAATTTCCAAAATATTAAAAGTTTCTAGATATAATGAAAAACATGTTTTCCAAACACCAACATATCTAGTTCAATCCCCAACATCATACACCACCTACAACATGTCTACGGAGCCTCTAAGTACAACAGAAGAGTAGTATGGAAGTGCCGGCAATAAGGCCCTATCTATACCTCAAAAGACAATATACAACCCAAATGACATCAGGCCCGGAATAGAGTAGGGCTCACCAAAATCTGCTGAATAGAGAGTGACTGCTAACGAGGACCAAAGCTGCCCGTTGATGAACCACCTGCATCCATTGAAGATGCAGCGTCCCCGGCAAAAGAGATGTTAGTACATATGGAATAGTACTAGTATGTAAATCTAACTATCCACTTTAAAAATAAAATGCCGATATAAGAAAGGGAAAACCATTGAAATAGGAAGTCACAATCAACGATATCCTAATGCCCAGTTAAAATATAATAATTTCCAAAATACGGAGATAATATATATATATATATATATATATATATATATATATATTTGGTTGGGAGATCTTTAGCACTGATATACAACTGTTCACAATACCAATATTCACGGTACCAATAACACCGTTCACAGTACTAATATTCAAAATACCAATACCACCGTACTTTTAGCACGAAGTCCGATCACGAACTGATCGGCTAGGCCATCTCAGTAGAGACATCAACCATAATCACACTCAATACCAATACCACCATACGTTTAGCACGGAGTTCGATCACGATCCGATTAGCTAGGCTATCTCATTAGAGATATCAACTACAATCACAATTCTAATTACAATTTCCAGTACAATCACCACCATCTGTGCGATATGGTATCCGATCACGACCCGATCGGATAGTACATCTCACCACAATGTCGTGTGGATTGACATGATCCTTTTCTATCAATCATCTCATCCCAATTAAGAGGAATACTTTTATCAAAATAATTGTATCATATCAATCTCATGCCAAATAAGGGAAATAATTACAATCCACTCCTACGCCGACACGTGTAGTTTCGGGATTAGGTTATTTCAACCTACCCTTCCTCGGTGACTATCTATACTCCCAAAAATATTTTTGATTTTCTTACAAAGAAAACAACAATGCAAACACATTTACCTCATACCCTTTCATAGCGTTATAGCCTCATTGGCACTTTTAACAACTTTCAACATCATTATTCCATTGGCTTTCTTGGACATACATATAATTCTTCATCCATGGAACAATGGCCGTATTTCATATTCCACACATTTATTTCTTTCCTTCTCATGGATCATCATCATAAATATCAACAAATAGAATATTCCGGAAATTATAACTTTAGGTTCATTAGTAATGAAGACTTTAAACACAATGAATTGCTTTCCAAGGAATGGAGTAAAATGATTGGCAATAGAAGCACAAGTTAAAATCATAAACGTGCAACACACCATTTCAACTCATGATTATGTAAGAGCTCAAAACATGTTGGAAATACCTACTAAGCATAGCATTAGTTACAACAACCATATTTGGTCATGACTTGAGTACATAAGCTTTTAGACGATTCTATTTTCGAAGTCAATTTGGGAATAATTGAATCAAAGCCCATTTTATAATCTTTCTCACATCATCTCATTTCATTGGCACCATTGGCCAAAAGTATAACTTTCACTCTTGGCATGTTGGCCACACTTTATATCCCCAATTCACTTAATTCACTTCCAACCATCTTTATAGATTATCAACAATAACATATTTCAAATCAAAACTTTAGGTATACATGTGAGAAATTAAGAGTCTTAAGCATATTGAGATTTTCTCACACAATTTAGAATCATAACCTTCATTTGAAACTCTACTCAAAGACATAGCATGTTAATACACATATCATTCTTGAACACATTCCCAAAAGATAACATACTATGATAGGAACATTCGGAACATGTTTTGAATACATAATTCTCGACACTTTGCTCATTCGGGACAATCGCAATTATTGGGAACAACTCGGAACATGGGAAAAAGGAACTTGAACCAACCATACTTGAATCTTACGGGAACATCATGGAATTCAATTCTAAGAGAGTAGTTTAGTCAACATACCTAAACCTTCAAGATTTGAAAATACTACATTGATCCAATTGATTAAAATGTCCAAATATCACCCACAATTCAATACCTACCATTAGATATCCCAACTACATCAAAATAAATACCAAAAGACTCATAAATATCCATTGAGGCTTCACAATTCGGCAACAAGCCTTCAACCATCCCAATTTATCCAATAGGCTCATCCATTAGCCTATTCAATTTAATTCCTAACATTTGATACTAATTTGGAGTTATTAATAATACTATGTTAATTACCCAATATTATCAAGTAACTATTCATTATCTTCTCCAACAAAACTCTAGGTTCAAGAACATCCGTTTCAAGAACTAGTATTGTATCTTATCCAAATAGTGATTCCCTATTCAATTCGTTCATCAATTAAGTTATCAAGTCTATTGGAATCATTAGAAAATCCAAAACATTTCCTTTTATATCAATTCATCACTATTCATCTTCTTCTTTGCCTAAAATATGATTTTCAAGACCCTCCCTTAGGATTCATACAATATCCCATTACAACTTCAAATAAAACTCATAAACATGCTTCCCATACTCCAATATGACATATATATGAAGCTCAAGTGAAGGGATTACCTTTTGGTGGAAGAATCTAATTGTTTCTCTTTTTGGTGTTCTTGAAGATTCAACCCATTTCCTATGGATTCGATCAATAATAATGTTAGTGTTATCACACAATGATGTTATATAATCATCCTTGTACCAAAATAACTTACCTTGAAGTGTATCCCTGGTGGAAGAGCTCCTCCTTCTTTCTAGAAATCAATTCCAAGTTGAAGAACTAATGTTTTCTCTCTCTAAACTCCTTATTTCAGCCCCTTTAAAATAGCCCCTAAAGCTACGTAGGCTACGTACAAAGGCTACACAGGGTGGACTTCTATCCCTCTTCAGTTGGAAGCTGCTGGATTTGCGTAAGCAATGGTGCATAGGCTGCGCTGCTATGCTACGTAGGCTACGCTACTATGTTACGTAGGCTACGCAAGGCTCGCTTAGCTGTTCTGCCTCCCTTTAGTGAAAATGTCATAACTTCTTGTAACGCTGCTATGCTGCGTAGGCTACGCTACTATGCTGCGTAGGCTACGCTACTATGTTGCGTAGGCTACGCAAGACTCGCTTAGCTGTTCTGCCACCCTTTAGTGAAAATGTCATAACTTCTTGTAGGAATGTTCAAATGATAAGTTTGAAGCATTAGAAACTAGATACATTGCCCTTTGCTTTGATAAGTTATACACCATATAACGCTTCATATCTTAAGTGTTATACTCGTTTGGATTTAGGTCTTGTGCGAACTCACTTGAAACTTTATCCTTAGGGCTCTTCTTAGAGAATAAAACATTCTTAATGCACCTTATACATATATTATCATGATCAATTGATATCATTCAAATTATCAGTCTTGTTCAAATCCGAATTAATATAATTAGTACATGTCAATCATCTTAATGGTCTTAAAACACTTCAAAATTTTTCGGGGTGTTACATTCTACCCCGCTCAAGATCATTTGTCCTCGAATGAGGGTTAGAATCTGCCATAGACACCTACTGTGACTTAAATCCTCATACACACACCAATATTTCCCAATTTTACTAATTCCAACAATTTCCAAATATTTCGGTAGAGTTTTCCCTGTAACTGGGCCTATCCACCTGCCAGAGAATCACCAAAACCACTCCTTACAACACATCCACAACTCAAAGAAGCATCACAATATATATATCAGCATCACTAATCCCAACATTACAGGCATTGTATTATCAAAAGTGACACCTAAACATGAGCTGCACATATTTAAATCGTAACACAAAGAAAGTACCTTTTGAGCCACAATCATTTGACTATACACTCAAGTGAGAACATTTTATTTCCTTAACATTTTTGGCCTTCGAGGTGTCATTCTCAACTCACAAAATTCACCATAACACACGACGGAGGCACTCTCAACTTCCGAACTTATCTAATAAGGATGAAAATTAAGTACCTCTCATATGCCAATTATCCAATAGCTTCACATTCACTAGCTTTCACTGGAATGATAGACAAAGGATTTCCAACTACCTTCTTAGATATAGACACATGAAACCCCGGGTACATGGAGGACAATGATGGGGAATTATCATACTCATAGTTCGGCATATCTCCTTCAATATTTCATAAAGCCTAATGTGACTACACATATTTTACCTTCCTTGACAATTCACCCAATATATTCATTGAGAAAATCTTGAGAATAACCCGTTCACTTTCTTCAACTCTAAATCCCTATGCTGAATACCCAAACTAAACTTTTGGCGACCCCCAGCAATTACTCTAAGATGTGCTAGCATGGATATGACCATAAAATTTCCTATCCAATATATTTGATCATGGGGTGATGCTTCTTCTGTGACATGTTTGAACCTTCAACCCCCCATAGGTTACTATAAATAGGAACAATGAGGTCCGAAATTGGGCTGGAATTTTTCAAGTTTCCACCAATGTGCTGAGCAGGGCATTTCAGAAAGTTATATCCTAAGAGACGTGAAGGTTACTACCAATAGTGCTGACATGGTTAATCATTGTGATGGCATCATTGATTCGACTAATGAGGCATAGAGTTTCTTAGTAGGCATTGATAATGTATGGACCATGTTCATGATTCTAAGATTTATAAGAAATAAGTCATTTTAGACATGTGACATAAGGGAGGCATGGTAAGGATAATGACATTAGTGTCAGTTATTCTTGGAAGACTAAGAGTCATGAAAAGGACAATAACAATTGTTTCATTCTATATGTGCCTTCTTCGGCAATAGTAGGCCTCGAAGAGAAATAGCCAAGTATGTGACACGGGCCGCCTCTTGGAATGTAGAGAAAATCAGTTTAACTCGAATGAGAATATTCTGGCAACATGAATGTGATATGGGTTTCAAAATGCATGTAATTACATTACGCTCTTAACAGTAACTAGCACAAGGAATCTATGCCACAAGCCTATGAGGATAAAATAAAGATGTTGAACACTTGTGATATTATTATCATTCGGACAGTTTAACCTTTCACGAGTGAAACCATATAGTTAGGACATCTTAATGCTGGGGTGAAATCATATCAGTTAGAGAGAATGAACATTTCGCTATGAGCTAGAACTGTTTCTACCATAATAACTCTCAAGCTGCAATACCAGGCTACTTCATGGGCGACTGCAATACTAGGAACAAAGTGAGCTACATACTGCAGAATGATCTTAGTGGACATGAAAGTCATACTGAGATGGGCAAACAGAAAGATCTTCCTATGACGAATTTGTGAAAATCTCAAATTTCACAGAAACTTCTATGGGGACAAGTGACCCCTTTCAGTTGACAGGTACATATATGATAGGTGTTGAGATATTCTCTTATGTTATTAGACAGCGAAAAGGAGACACGATAATATTCACAAATGAGTAAAGTGATTGTTCAAACTATAGGAGCCACATACACAGAAGAGAGAGAGAGAGAGTTGCTCGAGAAGGATCTAAACACTAGGTTGTCTTGCATTAGATTTGATACCACATAGGTAAGCTTTACAACGGTGCATGCATAAGCACAAATGAGCAGATGTTATCCATTTGAATCAAAAGGTTCTGTAAGAAATTCATCAGGTATAGTCCCTTGTTGAGAAGAGGAGAAGCCCAGATGCTCCGGTACGGAGGTGTGAGCAGCTAGTGGTGGAAGGCATGAGAAGAGGTAGAGGGCGGCCTAAGAAGTATTGGGGAGAGGTGATCAGACAGGATATGGCGAAGCTCCAGATTTCTGAGGACATGACACTTGATAGGAAGATGTGGAGGTCGAGTATTAGGGTTGTAGGTTAGGAGGTAGTTGAGTCGTGCCTTACTTCGTAC
>AWOL01S0010260.1:22418-50799 GCA_000715115.1 Nicotiana otophora | reverse complement strand
CCCTCTCCCTTTGCTTTGCATCTTTATTATGAATTCCATGGTATTGCTATTTTTTTTTATTTTTTTTATTTTATTTTATTTTATTTTATTTTTTTTATTATTTTTTTTTTTTTTAAGCCGAGGGTCTTTCGGAAACAGCCTCTCTACTCCTTCGGGGTAGGGGTAAGGTCTGCGTACATACTACCCTCCCCAGACCCCATTAATGGGATTCTACTGGGTTGTTGTTGTTGTTGTTGTTGTTGTTGTTGTTGTTGTTGTTGTTGTTGTTGTTGTTGTTGTTGTTGTTGTTGTTGTTGTTGTTGTTGTTGTTGTTGTTGTTGTTGTTGTTGTTGTTGTTGTTGTTGTTGTTGTTGTTGTTGTTGTTGTTATAGTCCCTTGTTGAGAATTTAGGAAAGCAAGTGGGAAGTATTAATCCTAGAGTTATAACTCAATTCAAGGACATAATTATAGAGCTCAATTCCACAAGAGGTTGTAAATAACGGAATTTGTGATAGAGTGGATTCACGAATAATGCGTCTCGTTCAAAGAGTAGGTACATGCAATCTTTTGTGATTCAACATCTCGTTAAGACCATGTTTATGAAGGCTCTTCAATATGGATGCACATATACAACAAGGAACAATTATGCGCGTTCATAATGATGTACTAAGGAGTGACTTATATGCTGATTTTTGATTGACATGGCAATACCTTAATTGATGCCCCTCGACTCCACATCCATAACATATATTGGTACCACTGTGACATACCCCTGAATGATATCTCCTACACTTCAAGCAACGGGGATGAGGTCCCCTAAACTGACTCGCCCCACTGACCTAATATTTACCCTTTTTGCATACATCCAAGCCTTCACATCGAGAGTAAAAATCTCCGTAACAATTTTCTGTATGGGCCTTGGTAATTTCCCAAGCCTGCCACCCCTAACACACTCCTGAGCATACTCACACACGACACAAAATGTTCCTACCCGTATATCGGGTAGACCGGGCTAGGTGTACCCAACCTAGGGTATTTGTTCTTATTGTGCCCCCTCTTTACACAACCATAACACATTTCAATAGTCATCAAACATGTCCTAAGTGGTGACTCTTACAAATTAAACATTCTGACTTATTGGTACAAACAACCCTCTTTCATTTCTTAGGTTCTCTCATCGCATGATCTGGTGGTGTGGTGACATTAATAGGAACATCGACACTTCCTTTAGCAACTGGTTCTTTCATTCCCTCCTTGTGGCCTACAACCCCTGGGTTACTCATATGGAAAATGGGACATGGTGAGGAAATTAGCTTCCTATCTTGAGCTCTATCGCACAATCTGGAGTATCCAAGAAGGGTGAAATTCCTAAATGTACAAGTAGCCTCCTCATTATAGATGTGGTAAAAAACACACCGATAAGAAAGACTCTACCAGACACGGCTCCGGGACATCCTAGGACACTTTAAAACCTTAGGCTCGAATACCAAGTTTGACACGCCTCAAACTCAGGGAGCATGACCGGCGCTCATCCGACTGAACCCGGTCAAGCAAGCTTGTTAGATTTCATTCTACCCACACTCATCCAAGAATAAAGAGTAGATTCACTCCATTAATCAAACACTAAAAATATTTCATTAACAACTCACTTTTCATTTCCATTAGTACCTTCATTCAAAATTTCCAAAATATTAAAAGTTTGTAGATATAAAGAAAAACATGTTTGCCAAATACCAACATTTCTAGTTCAATCCCCAACACCATACACCACCCACAACCTGTCTACGGAGCCTGTAAGTACAACAAAAGAGTAGTAAGAAAGTGCTGGCAACAAGGCCCCGGCTATAACTCAAAACACAATGTACAACTCAAATGACATTAGGCCCGGAATAGCGTAGGGCTCACCAAAACCTGCTGAATAGAGAGTGAATGCTAACGAGGACCAAAGCTGCCGTTGATGAACCACCTGCATCCATTGAAGATGAAGCGCCCCTGGCAAAAGGATGTTACTACATATGGAATAGTAATAGTATGTAAAGCTAACTATCCACTTTCAAAATAGAATGCCAATATAAGAAAGGAAATCCCATAGAAATAGGGAGTCACAATCAATGATATATCAATTCCCAGTTAAAACATAACAATTTCCAAAATATAGAAATAATATATATATTTTTGGTTGGGAGATCTTTAGTACCGATATACCACTGTTGACAATACCAATATTCACGGTACCAATACCACCGTTCACAGTACCAATATTCACAATACCAATAACACCGTACTTTTAGCACGTAGTCTGATCACGACTCGATCGGCTAGGCCGTCTCATTAGAGACATCAATCACAATCACTCTCAACACCAATACCATCGTACTTTTAGCACGGAGTCCGATTGGGACTCGATCGGCTAGGCCATATCATTAGAGACATCAACCACAATCATAACTTTAATTACAATTTCTAGCACAATCATCACCATGTGTGCGGCATGGTGTCCGATCACGACCCGATCGTCTAGGCCATCTGACCACAATTCCGTATGGATCGACATCATCCTTTTCTATCAATCATCTCATCCCAATTAAGGGAAATAATTTTATTATATCAATCTCATCCCAAATAAGGGGAATAATTACAATCTACTCCTACACTGACACGTGTAGTTTCGGGGTTAGGTTATTTCAACCTACCTTTCCTCGGTGACTATCGATACTCCCAAAAATATTTTTGATTTGCTTAAAAAGGAAACAACAATACAAATGCATTTACTTCATAACCTTTCATAGCATATATAGCCTCATTGGCACTTTCAACAACTTTCAACATCATTATTCCATTGGCTCTCTTAGCCATACATATGATTCTTCATCCATGGAACAATGGCCATATTTCATATTCCGCACATTCATTTCATTCCTTCTCATGGATCATCATCATAAATATCAACAAATAGAATATTATGAAAATCACAACTTTAGGTTCATTAGTAATGAAGACTTTAAACACAATAGAATTCTTTCCAAGGAATGGAGTAAAATGATTGGAATCAAAGCACAAGTCAAAATCATAAACATGTAACACACCATTTAAACTCATGATTATGTAAGATCTCAAAACATGTTGGAAAAACCTACCAAGCATAGCATTTGTTAGAATAACCGCATTTGGTCATGACTTTAGTACATAAGCTTCTAGACAATTCTATTTTCGAAGTCAATTTTGGAACAGTTGAATTAAAGCTCATTTTATAATCTCAGTGGCGTGCATAACCCGGAGAGTCTTATGCATATCATCAATGAAGTCCTGTAAATTCTCTTCAGGATTAGCACTTGTGAACACTGGAGAATCCAACTGAAGAAACTTGTTCACCCTGAACCACTAGAATCCCCTTGTTGGCTAGAAGAAGTGGGTGCAACATTTGATCTCTGGGCTTGAGAAGCTACTATATGTGTCAGCATCTGGATAGCTCCCCTAAGATCCCCGTCAGAAATACCAGAACCGAAAGCTAGGGCTGGAGATGGAACCGGAATATCAGTTTAGGAACCGCTACACCCTTAGTAAGTGTAGGAATTGGTGTGGCCTGGTCAGGTGTAGTGGAATCAGGCAGTGTAGCCGTCGGGGGATTATCCCCACCCCTCGGGTATTTACCTGCATCATCAAATAAAGGGTCAACTGCCACTCCTGAGGTGGCATTGGCTCCTTGACCAGTTCTTGCTCTCTTATTAGGTGCCATGTACTGAAAGTTAAAGGAATGCATGAGTTAGAGGATGAACAGTTTCACAATCTATTTCATCGCACGATCCATAATATCAAAGAAGGGTATTATTCCTAAATGTCCAAGTAGCCTCCAACCTATTGATGTGGTCGACAATATACCGATAAGGAGGACTCTACTAGACACGGCTCCTAGACATCCTAGGACACTTTAAAACCTTAGGCTCTGATACCAAGTTTATCACGCCCTAAACTCAGAGAATGCGACTGGCGCTCAACCGAGTGAACCCCGTCGAGCAAGCCTGCTAGATACTTTCTACCCCAAACTCACTCATGGAAAAAGAGGTGCCATATATTCATTAATTAGACAATAGGGAGATCATGAATACAATGCCAAAACCTTTCTATTAGTTTTTTCATCTTTAATATCTCACAATACACTCCTTTTTATAGGCTAAAGTGGAACAAGTGATTCATTCAAACAAAAACATGAATTTTTTGACTTCCCCCAACACCAACATACAACCCACACAAGGTCTACAGAGCCTCTAAAGGATACAAAGGAGTACAATGATAGTGGCGGCAACAAGGCTCTGACTGTACCTCCAAACATGATAACAAAATGTACAAAGGATACATAATCCCAGAATGAGGTGGGGCTCACCAAGTCTGCTAGGATGAAGGTGTACTGCTATCGCTGATGGGCACTGCCTGCTATAGAACCACTTGCATCTATTTAATGATGCAGCGCCCTCAAAAAAAGGGATGTTAGTACTGCCGAATAGTACTAGTATGTAAAACTAAACACCATCTTAATAGAATGAATAATAATACAAGGGGGAACAGTCAAGAATTCAATAAGAGCTTCAAATAATACTAAAACAGCAAGTTAAGGATCACATAAGTTTTCAAGTCAATTCCCATATTTTTAGGTTGGGTGATCTTTAGTGATCGGCTATGTCGTCTCCTTTGAGGAATCAACCATAACAACAATTTCATTATAATTTCCAGCACAGTCACCACTATGTGTGCGGTATGGCGTCCGATCACGGCCCGATCGGCTAGGCCGTCTCATCCGAGACATTACCTTTTTCAGTCAATCATCTCACATCATACTTCTTTCATATCCTTTCAATTCATTGGAACTAGTGGACACAATTATAAAGTCATTCTTGGCACTTGGCCGTATTTCATAATTTCAGTTCCCCTTTCCACATTCAAACATCATTATCATTATCAAAACAAATAAGGCTTCCCATTCAAAACATTAAATTCACATATGAGCAATTTGGGAATCTTAGGCACATAGGGGCGTTTCATATAATTTGGCATAACAACCTTTATTTCAATCTTGACTTGTAGTCTTAACATTTTTAACACATATTCCGTATTTTGAACACATCCTCAATGAGAAGGTGGTATGATGAAGCATTTACAATACATATTGAGCATATATCCTTCAACACAAACACATTCAGAATAGCTAATTCTATTATGATTAATTTGGGACTTACACCAACTACATGAACACCGTGGGATTCGATTCTAAGAAGAAGGGTTTAGCCAACATACCTCAATTGAGCTTCCTTAAACATTTTAAAATGTTCCAAAATTCTTAGCAACTTCAATATATTTTAGAAATATAACAAGTTGAACCAAAATCAGGAAGATGATCATGATTCTAGTTCATTTGAGCATATTATCAAGCACTAGGTGTGCATTAAGGTTTTTAAGGCCCTTTTACGAAAGATTCCTTCATATCTCAACCCATTCTCTACCATATTTAGCTCACAACCTTCCTACGTTATTTGATAACACATGCATGCAAGATAACAACTCCCACACACAAAATTTATCTTGCTAATTACTCCCTTTTTAGTAGATTTTCGAAATTAAGAGCTAAGGAATAGATTCTTACCGTTAGGATGAAGACCTTGTGGGTTATCCTTGTTAATCCAAGATTTGATCAAAGATTAAATAAAATTAGCCTAGGGTTTCCTCTCTCTCTAAAACACACTCCTTTCTCTTTAAAACATCAGACGTTTTGCTCAAACATTATCCTTTGCATGTGTTTAACGAAGTATGCTCGGATTATAAAAACCCAAAAATGAAGCTCCGGAATAGGTTATGCGGTCGCAGAATGGATATGTGATCCGCCTATCGGCCGCATAATTTGGTGCCAAACACTGGAAATATCTGCGTGGTTCTGCGGTAGTTATGCGGCAGGCAGACCTCTTCTACGATCGCATAATGCGCCGCAGAACCTCCCTACGCAAAATTTCTTAGGGTGATTGTGCGACAAAAGTGCGGCCCGCAAAATTGTTGTGTGATCGCATAACTGCCCGCAAAATTCACATAAAAAATGGCCCCAATAGCTGCTTCACTGTGCGGCCATGTTCTACGATCGCATAATGGGGCACAGAAATGCTTATTTCTATAAAATGGTTTCCTTCAACTCCCCAGCGCACTGTTCAATCCAAAAAGTCCGAACCCCAATATTTAGGAAAAGTCCAAAGAATTTCTACTATTATTAACCTCTACTCCTACCCCGGCCTCACGGAACCTCGGTTTTTAGGAAATATTTTACGGGGCCTTACACTACTTTTATTTGCTTCAATTACTTGTTGAAACTTAAACCTTTACCTTATGATACTCCATGGCCTGCTATTCATGGGGTGTATTTGATATTCCCATCTTAGGGTGTTAAGATGGAAATTCGCACAACTGGTATGCACGATCTGATAGGGCCTTAAATAGGGCCACGTCGTCAAGAAAACTCTCTCTATTAGTGCCCTTACTTGTTGCTATATTAGCCTTCTGGCTAGCTGTAATTATTTTCTAATTGAAAGCATCTCTATATCATTAGTAAACATAAGTCTTGTCTCGAACTCTTATGAGGGTAACAGACTCCTAAATGCCTTGTAGCTTCCTGTTTATATAATGTGGTGCACAACACGTATAAAAACAAGGCTCTACTAGACACGACTTGTAGACTCCCTAGGATAGAACTGCTATGATACCAAGTTTGTCACGCCCCAAACCTGGGGAGGCCTGGCCGGCACCCGGTGCCATATTTGGCCCGAGCGTACCACTCTATAACATTCACAAAAGCTCATATATATATATATATATATATATATATTTATATATAAAACTGTGCATGCTGATTAGGCCTCCATGAACATCTACTAATATACAAAATATACAAGACTCATCTACAAGCCTCTAGAGATAACTGAATTGTGTCATGGTCAGGACAGGGCCTCGACCTACACATCAAACCTGTATATATAAAATAGACTCCAAAGTCTAGACTTGGTAACTCTGAGGGAGTGGAGCATGCCAACCAAGGTGATGTTTGACTGCTGGGAAAGTCTATCCAACTGTATATCAGGTCCTGCAAACATGAAATGCAACATCCCCAGAAAAAGGGACGTCAGTACAAAATAATATACCGAATATGTAAGGCAACAAAATAACTGAAAGATGAAACTGAACTGATAATATAATAACTGAAAGTAACTGGGAGTCAAAGATGATCTGAAGATATGCTTACCTGTTGATACTGACTCAACTCTCTCAATATAGTAAATAAAATAGCTAGCTGCTCCTATGAGGCTCGGTTTATATAACTGCTCTGCCGTAGTAGGCTTGCTCAGTTGCCCAATAGACTCTCTGCTCTCCTGGCTGAAAGAAAACAATACTTAACTAAATAGAAAGTCAGGGAAAAGGGAGAATACTATAACTTATGAGACTAGGATAATATGAAAACATTCAGGAATACGAACATCTCTTTTTGTCTCGTTATCAAGCATATGTAGGTACGAGATCATGAAAAAATGAAGGAAAGGCTTAGCCTTAACATACCTTAATTTCGTTGACTCCTTAATAGCTTCTAAGAAACTTTTCAAACAACTCAACTCAGTCTACCATAGCATAAAGAGATTCAAAATTGGTGTCGAGTAAAGGCTAAGTCCGTAACTTAAGTTAGTAGCTCGTTTATGTAAATTTGGACAACATCTACCCTATAACAAGGGCCTTCTCCAATACCATATACCAACAGCCAAATAACACTAATCAATCTACACAACAACAAGTGCGCAAACGTCACACACAAAACTACTATTTAACACGATGAGCGGCAAACTTGGATTGGAAGTAAACCCCAACTTTGTTTCCCATCTCCTTGTACAGTTTGTCATGCCCCAAACCTGGGGAGGCGTGGCCAGCACCCGGTGCCATATATGGCCCGAGCATACCACTCTGTAAGTATGAACTCTGGAGTGGTAACCATCAACTTAGGTTGATGAGGCCATATTCTAAATCATCTAAAAATATCATCTCTCTCATATGAGGGGTAAACATACCCAAAAGCTATATATATAACTGTGCAGGCTGATGAGGCCTCCATGAACATCTACTGATATACAAAATATACAAGACTCATTTACAAGCCTCTAGAGATAATTGAATTGTTCCATGGTCGGGATAGGTCCTCGACCTACCCATCAAACTTGTATATATAAAAGGAACTCGAAGGTCTAGACCTGGTAACTCCGAGGGAGTGGAGCTTACCAACCAAGCTGATGTTTCACTCTGTCTGTTGGGAAGGTCTATCCAGCTGTCTATTAGGTCCTGCAAGCATGAAATGCATCATCCACAGTAAAAGGGACGTCAGTACGAAATAATGTACCGATTATGTAAGGCAACAAAATAACTGAAAGTTGAAACTAAACTAATAATATAATAACTAAAAGTAAGTGGGAGTCAAAGATAATTTGAAGATATGCTTACCTGTTGATACTGACTCAACTCTCTTAATATATTAAATAAAATAGTTGGCCGGCCCTAAGAGGATCGGCATATATAATTGCTCTGTCGTAGTAGGCTCACTCATAGGCGCTCGGCCATACTAGGCTCTGTATCTCGGCCATGCCATAGTAGGCTCGGTATATAAGTTACCATCTAATCAGAGGTTGCCCAATATGGTCCTGTCCACTGATTATAGCTCGGTGGTGATGGAAATACTATAATACTGTCTAATCAGAGGTTGCCCAATAGGGGCTTGTCCACTGATTATAGCTCAGTGGTGGTGAAAATACTATAATATTGTGTGTGTGTATATATATATATATATATATATATATATAGACTCTCTGCTCACTCTCTGCTCTCTTCGCTGAAAGAAAATAATACTTAACTAAATAGAAAGTCCCAATAAGGGAGAATACTGTAACTTATGAGACTAGGATAATATGAATAAAATCAGGAATACGAACATCTCTTTATGTCTCGTTATCAAACACATGTAGGTACAAGATCATGCCAAAATAAAGGAAAGGTTTAACCTTAACATACCTTAACCTCGTTGAGTCCTTACTAGCTTCCAAGCAACTCAGTCTACCATAGTATAAAGAGATTCAAAATCGGTATTGAGTAAAGGCTAAGTTCGTAACTTAAGCTAGTAGCTCGTTTATGCAAATTTGGGCAGCATCTCCCCTGTGAAGTCATATATACAACTCCAAAATAGTCCAATAAGATACAACAATTTGTTATACAACTTCAAGTTCTATCTTATAATTCTTCATCCAAATAACGTAACCAACACATTGATAAGATTAATCCCAAGAAATAAGGTATTATACATACCTTATATAATATGGAAAAACTCGAACCAAAGCTTCTTTTAGCTTATAAGCACCCTTAACCACATCACAACACCATAGAGACTCTCTTCTTCACTTAGGCTAACGTTTGAGGTTAGGTTAAGGTAAAACACCATTGGATCCGACTTGGAACCCTTGAGAACTATTAGAGTGTTGATAGAGTTTAGGAACTGTCCTTGGTCGAAATTGACCAAATATAATCCGTTCAAGCCCTTTAAAATGTTCAAGGTCGTCCACCGCCTAAGTGGGTCCCATTGAAAGTTGCTTGCGCAGTCTCGCAAAAATGCGAATATCTCTCTACTCCAATGGCGTATCGATGAACGGTTAAATGCGTTAGGAACTAGACTCATAGATGTTTAGTTTTATAGGTATATCATCCACTAATTCCAAGTATATTGGGAGAGATGCTCAGCTACAATTGACCTAAGTTTCAACACATTTATGGATGCAACTTGTGATGACCTTTTCCAACTTTTGTTCCACAACACGCTTGACTTCAAAACATAACACACGGCTATCATACGAATAAAATAACTCATAACATAATCTTCTTATAATGTTAAGCACCCTAGTATCATCCCAAAAGTACATGTTATAACATTGCCAACTTGTCGACTTTCGACGAAACTTATTTTCTTCAAATCGTTTAGCTTCTAAGACTTCAAACCCTCTTGGTACTTGGTATTCATGATCTTAAATATTTGTAATCTCCACGTTAACATGATTAACTAACTTTGTAAACTTTTCAAAGAGGATTTTATTTCTGAGTTTACATCAATTGACTTACGACGTACTCTTGCGTATGAAAACATGGGGTGTAACATGCTTATTTTGAAGCTAATGTCTGATGTTTTTAGAGAGATGTAAGAATGTTTTAGAGAGAGAATGAGAAGACCTATCATTCTAATCACCCATTATTGCACCAATCTTCAAGAATCATGGAACCCACTCAATAGACCACAATCTATCCGGGTAAGTTCTTGTCCTACATCATCCATACATGTTTGTTTCGTGTCTAAGTGGATTGTGGGGTTGGAGATAGGCCATGCATGTTACATCAGGTGGTAGTATGTGGGGTTGTTGAACTATTTTGGGTAGTGTTTTGTTGAAATTGGTTGAGAGAGGAAGGTATTACCATTGTAGAGCCTTGTAGTCAATTTTTGCATAATAAGTGTTTGACAAAATTCCTAAGAGAGTTACACCATGAGAGTCTTTCTAATTATTATCTAATTTTTGCTATCTTCTCATAGATTTTTATTTCTAGGAGTTTTGGGACGTTGTAGTAACTTAAGGAAAGCTCAAACAAGGTATGTTGGCTAAACTTCTCTCTTAGAATCTAATTCCATGATGTTCCCCTAAGTTTCAAGTATGGTTGGTCCAAGTTCCTAATTCCCATGTTCCAAGTTATTCCTGATATATATTTGACTATTTCGAATAAGCTTGTGTTGAAATATATATACTAAATATATGTACCAAATTCTCCTATCATATCGTGTTCTCCATCGGGAATGTATCATAGTATGACCAATAAATCGAGATAGTATGATTTAAAATCATGTTTAAATTGCAAGTTGATATGCCCAATTGTGAAAGAAAACTCAATGTGCCTAAGTCCCTATTGTTCATATTTATGCTTAAGGCCATGATTCCAAATGCTCTTATTGATGATGATCTATAAATATGCTTGAAAGTGAAAGAAATGAGAGTGAGATATAAAATGTGGCCATGGTTATTGTAACTAGTGCATTTGATTTGTATACGTGTTTCAATCGTATATCACCATCATCTCCATTATAAATATTTCCAATGTGATTTGAGGTTTTTTTACATACTCATGAGTTGAAAGTGTGTATTCTCCTTTTGGGAAAAAGTATTTCAAGAAAAAGTGGTAATGTCATTCGTTTATGATTTTAACTCGTGCTTCAATTGCTAGTCATTTTGCTCTATTCTTTGGAAAGGAATCTAATGTGTTTAAAGCCTCCATTACTTATAAACCTAGAATGGGGATTTTTGGAATATTCTATATATATAGTCTATGATGTTGGTCTTTGAATGTAAAGAAATTAAAGTGTGCTATATGAAATGCAACCAACGTGCCACGAATGAAGATTCATACTTATGGCCAAGAGAGCCAAGGAAATAATGGTGTTGTGAATGGTTGAAAGTACTAATAAAGCTATATATATGGTGTGAAAGGTTATGAGGTAAAGGTTTTTGTAATTCTGTCTCCATTGTGTGCAAAACAATGATGTTTTTGGGAGTATCGTTAGTCACCGAGGAAGGGTAGGTTGAAATAACCTAACCTCGAAACTACACGTGCCGGTGTAGGAGTGCGTTGTGATTATTCTCCATATTTGGTATGAGATTGATGTGATGAGAATATTCCCCTTAATAGGGATGAGATGATTGCTAGCAAAGGGTGATGTCAATCCACACGACATTATGGTGAGATGACCTAGCTTTATTAGTGGTAAGACGACCTAGATCGGATGCCATGCCGCACACATAGTGGTGATTTTGATTGTGATTACACCTCCACCCGTACGCATTGGGGTAAGGAAGCAGGGCCTCTTTGTGTAGAGAGTGTGATTATGATTACACCTCCACCCGCACAAATTGGGGTAAGGCGGCAATGCCGCTTTGTGTAGAGATTATGATTGTGATTACACTTCCACCCACTCACATTGGGGTGAGGCGGAAGGGGTGCTTTGCACAAAGATTATGATTGTTATTACACCTCCATCCACACAAATTGTGGTGAGACAGAAGGGCTGCGTTGTGTAGAGATTGTGATTGTGACTGTGATTGGATGTCTTTAGGTGAGACAGCTTAGCCGATTAAGCCGTGATCGGACACCACTCTAAAATCACGGTGGTATATCGGTACTAATGATCTCCCAACCAAAAATAATATCATTTTTGTACTTTGAAATTTTTTTTGTTATAACTTCATGTTTTGATATCATTGATTATTACTGTTGCTTCCATGGTCTTCCTCTTCTTATATTGGCATTCTATTTCTAAAAAGGACATTTAGCTTCACATACTAGTATTATTTCATATGTACTAACATACCTTTTTTCGGGGTCACTACATCTTCAATGGATGCAGGTGGTTCGTCAGCAGGCAGCTTTGATCTTCGTTAGCAGTTACTCTCTATCCAACAGGTTTTGGTGAGCCTTAATCTGTTTTGGGTTGTATGTCACTTGACGTTTTACTTTATGTTTTGAGGTATAGTTGGGGCCTTGTTGCTGGCACTTCCATATTACTGTTCGGTTATACTTACAGGCTCCATAAATATAGTGTGGGTTGTATAGTGGTGTTGGAAGAGTCAAACTAGATATGTTGTAATTGTATCACATGATCCACTTCAAATTATGAATGTGTAATATATTTTGGGAATTATGAATGAAGCAACTAATGGCAATGGAATTGGTGTTGTTCATGAAATCCTCTCAATGGTTAATTAATGAAATATATCTTCTCTTTATTCATGGGTTAGTTTGGGTAGGAGGCTTTGTACAGGCTTGCTTGTCCGGGGTATCTCGATTGAGAGCCGATCGTGCTCCCCGAGGTCGGGGCATGACAGGTTGTTAGAGGTGTAGGTTAGGCCATTAGAGGTGAAGGCCAGCGAGCTAGGAGTCACCCGACGGGTGAAGGTTAGAGTGGTAGGGCCCAGCCCCATTTTTGTGCATTTCCAGTTAGACTTGAGGCTGAGTCATCTGACGTCGTCATCACATATATTATTCCTATTTTCCATAGAGATGCTTCAGTTCTATTTGATTCGGGCTCTACTTATTCTTATATGTCATCCTATTTTGCTTCATATCTGATTATGCCTCGTGATTCTTTGAGTGATCATATTATTGCTCATGCGTGGTTTCTATCAGGAGCCTTGAGATTATTGTGGATCTCCTACTTCTTGATATGGTAGAATTTGATGTTATTTTGGGCACGGATTGGCTGCCACCTGATCATGCTATATTAGTGTGTCATGCCAAGACAGTGACCTTAGCAACGCTGGGGTTGCCCCGATTAGAGTAGAGGGGGACTCTTGGCCATTCTAATGGCAAGGCTATTTCTTATGTGAGGGCTTGGCATATGGTCGAGAAGGAGTGTCTAGCATATTTGGCTTATGCTTATGATTGTAGTGATGAAGTTCCTTCCATGGATTCAATACTTGTTATGCGTGAGTTTCCCGAGGTGTTTCCTGCATATCTACCAGGGATGCCACCCCACAAAGATATTGATTTGTGTATTGACTTGGCTCTGGGCACTCAGCCCATTTCTATTCCACCATATTGTATGGCGCCACCTGAGTTGAAGGAACTAAAGGAGAAGTTGCAGGATTTGCTTGATAAAGGATTCATTAGACCTAGTGTCTCGCCCTATCGTGCGCCAGTGTTGTCTGTGAAGAAGAAGGATTGTTCGATGAGGATGTGTATAGATTATCGGAAGTTGAACTAAGTCACAATCAAAAACAATTATCATTTACCAATGATTGATGACTTATTTGATCAGCTTCAGGGTACCAAAGTGTTTTCGACGATTAATTTGAGATCTGGCTTCCATCAGTTGAAGATTAGGATGTCAGATGTCCCTAAGATAGCTTGTGGAATTATGAGTTAATAGCTAAAGTGTGGGTTTTGGTTAGACTAGGTTGCCTTTTTGGGACATGTTATATCTGCCGAGGGAACTAAAGAGGATCCTAAAAAGATTGAGACAGTTCAGAATTGGACTAGACCTACTTTAGGTACAGAGATTCAGAGCTTCCTGGATTTGGCGGGTTATTATCGCCGGTTCGTGGGGGGGTTTTCATCTATCGCAGCCCCATTGACCAGATTGACCTAGAAGGGTTCCTATTCTGGTGGTCAGATGATTGTGAGTAGAGCTTTCAGAAGCTCAAGACTGCCTTGACTACAACTCCGGTGTTGGTAATACCCATGGGTTTAGGATCATATATTGTGTATTATGGTGCATCGCATATTGGTCTTGGTGTAGTATTGATGCACGATGGTAGGGTAATTACATACGCGTCTCACCAATTGAAGGTTCATGAGAAGAATTACCATGTTCATGACCTAGAATTGGCAACGATTGTTCATGCATTGAATATTTGGAGGCATTACCTCTTCCGCGTAACATGTGAGGTATTCACAGATCATCGGAGTATACAATACTTGTTTAATCAACTTGAGGCAACACTATGATATAACTAATTTTTATCATCCCAGGAAGGCTAATGTGGTGGTTAATTCCTTGAATAGAAAGGCTATGAGTATGGGTAGCCTTGCATATAATCCAGTTGGTGAGAGACCACTAGCATCAGAAGTTCAGGCCTTAGCCAATCAGTTTGTGAGTTGAGATGTTTCGGAGCCTAGTCTGGTCCTTGCATGAACGGTTTCTTGGTCTTCTTTCTATAAGCCCATCAGAGAGCGTCAGTATGATGACCCCTATTTTCATTTTCTTAAGGACAGGGTGCAGCACGGTGATGCCAAGAAGGTTTCTATTGGCGATGATAGGGTGTTGCGGATGCAGGGTTAGGTTTGTGTGACCCATATGGATGGGCTTCGTTAGTTGATTCTTGAAGAGTCCCACAGTTTGCGGTATTCCATTCAGCCGGATGCAGCCAAGATGTATCAGGATTTGAGGCAGTATTATTGGTGGAGAAGAATGAAGAAATATATAGTTGTGTATGTGGCACGTTGTTTGAATTGCCAGCACGGGAAATACGAGCATCAGAGGCCGGGTAGCTTGTTTCAGAGACTTGGATTCCTGAGTGGAAGTGGGAGCATATTACCATGGATTTCGTTGTTGGAATCCCACAGACTTTAAAGAAATTTGAGGCAGTATATGTCATTGTGGATATGTTGACCGAGTCTGTGCATTTCATTCTGGTGGCAGCTACCTATTCTTCAGAGCGGTTGGCGGAGATCTATATCCATGAGATTGTTCGTCTGCACGGTGTGGCGGTGTCCATTATTTCTGATCGGGGCATGCAATTCACATCGCATTTCTGGAGGTTCGTACAGTGTGGGTTTGGCACGTGGGTTGAGTTGAGTATAACATTTCACCCTCATATGGACTGGCAGTCCAAGCGCACCATTGGGATATTGGAGGATATGTTTCGCGCCTATTTTATGGATTTTTGGGGTTATTGGGATCAGTTATTTCCACTTGCGGAGTTTTCTTACAATAACATCTACCAATCGAGTATTCAGATGGCTCCTTATAAGCCTTATATGGGACGCAGTGTCATTCTCTAGTTGGTTGGTTTGAGTGGGGAGAGGCTCGATTGTTGCGTACCGAGTTGGTTCAGGATGCCTTGGAAAAGGTCAAGATGATTCAGGATCGGCTTACTCATTGCACCTTTGAGACTCAAAGCCCCAAATCCAAAAACCCTAACCCAATGATGAAACTTCTAATCATCTGAGATTTGCAAATCCATGGCATGCATGGACATCTGTTCTGCCTTTGTACTACGAAACTCATCATTTCGTTCAATTTTAGACATTTAATCACAACACCCCTATTTGAAGAAGTCAGACCGAAGGGTGAAACGTCAACTCGCCAGGTTTTCTCCTCCGTCTTTCCAAAACAAGGCGAGTTTGGGATGCTAGCTGCTTCATTGTTGATATTCGACACCCATAGGTCAAATACAATGACCTCTGTGCATTAGAGTTCTAACCAGTGGTCTCTCGTACCTCATCGGTTAGCTTCCCTCTTCTCAGGTAAATCCCTAATGATTTTTCCCCTTGTCTCTCTTATTTTACCCGACTATGCTCACATCATCAATCCATCGTCACTCTCCACTACCATTTTAAATTCACTGAAACCCTAATGGCTCAATGGATTCTATAAATTAAGAGCTTGCAATGTTCTCACCTAACACACGACAAACAAGACCTAACATCTTCAACATATATAACTAACACACCTAAATTATTTTTGAAAAATTGAAGATACAGTAGATTTTAGCTCAAGCTTTTCGTTTGAAGTTTAGAATTTTCACTCAATCTCTGCTTCTCTCTTTCTTTTGGCTGTGAGTTCGTCTCGTTGTTAAACAGTTGAGCTTTGGTTCATAAATGGCTAACATGAACACTCGTTTGGTTTGTTGCTCAAGAAGAGGTCAGTATACCTCCACCCTCTCCTTAAATGCTTCATTTAATCATTTATAAATCATGAGTGTATTATTGTTCTCTTAGTCAACTGCTTAGTATATAATGTTTATTTAGCCTTTAATAACTTATTTTTGTTCACTATGACTTGTTAATGATCTATGACAGGCTGTTGTGTTTGTTTAATGTTAACTATATAGTCGTATTGCTTTACTGACTTCAATTTATATATTAAACAGCCTATCTATTTAAGTTGTTTAACCTGATGATTTCTCATATTTTGGCCTAAAACCTCATACCTTGCTCTAATGTTATGTTATACTCTTCATGCTGCATTCTAGGTCCTGTTAAGGTCCTGTTAACACTTTCATGCTCATCATGTTACATTTTGAGTTTTGTTAATGTCTTGTTGCATCTTTCATAATCTTCATGCTGCATTTTGAGATTTGTTCCACTTAATGCTCTGTTATAAATTTCATGCTTATCATGATGTATTCTGAATTCTATTCCACTTTATGTTCTATTATAAGTCCTCATGACTCATCATGTTATGCTCTTTTGAGTTCTATACTTAGGTTCTATTATGGTCATCATGCTTAACATGCAGCATCCTTTTAAGTTCTGCTATCCTACTTAGGCTTTTCTATTCATCATGTCATATATTTTGAGTTCTATCATACTATACATAGGGTTATTATTGTAGCCTCCATGTTTAACATGCCATGTCCTTCAGGTTCCATAATTCTAAACATGGGATGTTATTAGACGGTTTTAGATAGGGTATATATGAAATGCATAGGATAACACTGCTTCACTAGGTTAAGGCTTATAGACCTGGGTATTTAAAAAAATGCCTTCATAAATGTTTATTAGTCTTTAAGTATCATTTGAACTTTTATTATGATTGCCTTACAACCATGTCTAACTGTTAGCTAGTAAATAGCCATACTAGGATGGAGTTTCCTTTGAATATTAGTAGTATTTGTCATGATCAGTCTATATCCTATGAGTTAGACTATAGTCGTGCCCTGTTGATTATTTTTGTGATCTGAATATGATCCCATCATGTTTAACTATTCAACTAAGCTTGTGTAACTGATTTGAGTATGTTAAGTGTGATGTATCCCATATCCTTAATGCCCTAATGATACTGACAACCCGATCCTTCGATGTTTGGGACTCATCTTGTCTTGTGAAGTTATAATCTTGATTGAAATATCTTTATGTGTGGAAGTTTGGTATGGACTTCGCTTACTTCACATTTTGAGCATTGCTTTAAAACTTATACTCAATCTTTTCTTTCTTTTATTATTCGGGATTGAATCTGGTGTAAGGGAACTGTTATTTGGTTTAATGCAATAGTCTGCTTGTGTCACTGTCTATATTTGTATTTATGACCTTAAGGGGATTCAAGTAATGTCATTAGCCTAAGTGCATGTTCATCTGTGATCAATGTTAAGGCATTAGTCTATGTTTCCTAAAGCTGTTATAATTCCAAACTATGTGCCTTATTTGTCTATGAGATGTGTGATTTCTATTGTCCGATTTTCAGCACTAACAACATAAGTAATTTTGTAGTCATATGTGCCTAGCAGTCTGATTTTCAAAACCTATTCATATGGGTGATTCACTTATTTAGTGTATAGGGACTGTTCTATGTGTCTATTTATGTGTTATTCTGCTAAGGAAAGAAGGCTCCTATTGTCATAGTGGTTGGTTTGCATTAAGAAGACCTCACTGGCATTCAAACCTATAGGGAAAGGTTAGTTGTTAGTAGTTAAAGGTTTTTGGGAGTAGAGTTTAACTCTTGGTTGCGCTTCTCTCCTCGGTACAAGCATTACTCTAGGCCTTGAGATAACTTTGAAGTGTCGGGGGATTCAAAGGGGGCATCGACCTTGAGTAGAACTCTCTCCTTAGCCTTTAATTCATTGACACTAATTACTCTCTTTGGATTTGGTGTTTAATGGCAACGAAAGGTATTCAATGTGAATTATTCACTATACACACCATCCATATTAGCATGATTCCCTTAGTATTTAGGCACTGTTAGTAATCTCTTCTTTAACCTTTCGTTAGTATGATTTCCTTAAGCATCCGAACACTCTCAGTGATTATTTTAGTCTTTGATTGAGAGTTTTACATATGGATATGTATATAATATTGTTATTCTAATTACCTTCTCTTTTATGTTTTGGGCATGTACAAATGATTTGGGCTTGCTGAGTTCTTTAAGCACTCAATCCCAAGTCCAGCTCTACTTTGGTTCATGGGTCTGCCATTGCTCGTCATTTGATACTGCTTGGCCTGCCTTTTGAGGCCCAAACCTCCTAGGGTCACTCCTTTTCTTTCATCTCTTTACTTCATGTTTCGTCATTTTAAATTGCACTATCTTATTGTTCGTTGTTGTTATTTGTTATATATCTCATTATCTATATGACAAGTATATATTGGATTGAATGTTTATTCTTATCTTTCAATTCATAGAATGATTTAGGCAAGCCTAAAGAACTTAGGATTAAAAAGAAGCCTTAGTTAGCAATCAATTTTATATCTGCTAATCGTAGGCTGTTATTAAGTTGTCATGCTTTACTAACTCCTTTCTTAAAGATTTTTGAAACCCAAAGACTTAACAAATACAATTGTCCCTCTTTCAAAAAAATCAGAATTGTCGTGATTTTAATCTGCCAAAAGGGAATCAACTATTTTCGAAAGATTAAGGCATTTTTGCCCTAAACAAAGGCATTCAAATAATTTTCCACTTCAAAACCGAGGTATATATATTTTAAGATCATTTTTCATAATACTTTTACTGCGTTAGAATGACATGAACCTCTATGATTTAGGAAATAAAATGCTTTAACTTGATTTCCTTTTCACATTTATGCAATGTTTCCATCCTTCAATGTTCTTCCTAAGCTTATATATACTAACACTTATTTTCCTAAAGGCATTTATTTAAATCCATCTTCTTTAAACCATACTCTTCCCTTATAGATATTATGTCATAATATATGGTAAGAGTTACCCTTAGAACACTAGTTAAGGCATAATGCAAATAACTAATTTCAAATCTAGTCTAAGTCCTATGGAGCTACCTCAGGTAGATTTTAAGGAGTGCCTAAAATCTTTCCCTTAGAAGAATAAGAACCCTTACCTATGATCTCACTGGTTAGTAGACCAATAAAGAATACAATATTTAGTAATTAAATAGGTACCCTAGTATACCTTTAAATATTAGGTGGTGACTTTCTTTCATCAACAACAGAGAAACCACAAGTTGAATCTTGTTTTGACTATTGCAAAATAGGGTGTAGCAACATGGCAACTCCGCTGGGGAATCACACTTAGGTTATTACCTTAGCAGGCTTAGATTGAATTTGGCATTTATACTTATTTGTGAATTGCTTTAATTGTAGCTAATTTGCAATTACATGCTTACTTGTTTTATTTACTCTTTATGCTTATTATCATACTTATTGTTGCTACACCCTTATCTGTTGTTTCTTTATATACACTATCATCACATTTCTTCCTATCGAGTCTTGGTGGTACACTATCACACATGACAGCACACGAGGGTTGTCTTTTACACCCCTCCGAACCTTCTTTTCAAAACTCTCTAGTTTCATAGAATGGCTTTGTCAGGTCAACTAACATAACTTATCACAGCCTTCAGTCCAACTAAAAAGTAGGAAACACTCTACTCTAGCTAAAATAGGTCCTACTGCATAAACCTTAGGTGAGTCGGTCCTTGGTATTATTAGGAAAGCCACCCTAGTGTCAACGGGTCATGCACCCAACGACAAGATTTGTGTGGAAAGACAAACAAACCTGACAAGACACTTAAAGATCTGAAGTGAACACTTACCAAAACCTTTATTTTACCCACTTCAGGAAATGGAAATCAAGCAAAACATCTCTGAGACTAACATGGTGATGAGAGCGTTACACAAGTTGAAGTTGAAGTAGTGGTGGAAGAACATTCGCCGGGAACACCAAGATGAGATTCAGACACACCTGGAGGCACTAACCGCTTTGCTAAACATCCAAGCAGACATGGTGCTCACTCGCCTGCTGATAGAATTCTGGGATCCAGCTAAGGTGGTGTTCAACTTTGCCGACTATGAGTTAGTATCGACATTGGAAGAAGTTACTAGTTTCACGGAGCTGTCGTTCAATGGAAGGAAGCCAATACTACCAATTACTATGCCCGATTATAGGTTCTTGGATGTTTTAGGCATGGCTAACAGTGGGGTCTGAGAAGTATCGAGGATGGATGGGTGAGCCTCGACCAACTGTTCGATGGATTGGGACACCGTGAACACTATAAGTGTAATTCGAGAGAGTTTCACTGTGATTAAGCAATGTGGGAGAGTCTCAGGCCTATCACATTCTTATTAGCCTTGTTGGGATTATTAGTCTTCCCACAGAGAAGGGGTCAGATCAACATTAGCTTGTTACCCATGGTTCTGGCAACCTTTCGTTGCAACCTTCAAGCTATTTTGGTGTCGATGGTGCTAGTTGAGATGTTGAGTGCTTTCTCCGCATGTGCATGCGGGTATGATTTCTTTAAGGGTTATAACTTGCTGCTTCAGATCTGGGCTACAGAACATTTCTTCCAGCAAGAGGCCACCATTGACTACTTTGTGGGTATCAGCAACATGATCTGCAGCCACAACGAGAGGATGAGATATTGGGCTTCCCCACATGGGCAAGAAGAGTGGAGGTAAATACTGACCAATCTAAGTGGAGAATGGGTAAACTGGAAGCTATCATGGTTAGGTGGAAGAGCAATCTTAAAGAAACTCAGAACTACTTTATTGAGTTGATCATACTTGAGGGCATCCAACCATACTCACCCATGCGGGTTCTCAGACATATCGGGATGATCCAGGATGTGCCTCTATGGAGAAGGGCAGCGCTATACAAGGATGAGTACAATGGACAGACTCTAATTCCTAGGATAAGAAAGATCCAAGAAGAGTGGAACGACCTGGTCACGATTCCAATGGGTCAAAACTCGTGGTGAACTCCTCAGTATTATGTTTGGATCAACGGGGAAGATGCGTTGGCCTGACCAAGTAGAGAGGGTATAGCCTGACTAGAGGATGCAGTGGTTGCTTTGCAAATCTACCATGAGATTCTGCCTTATTACCTTGTGACTACTTCAATGCACCGTCAAATGGTCCTAGGATCAACCAATCACATGTTGCCACCCGCTGAAGATGATGAACGGGTAGTGGAGTGCATCCAAATAGAGTTTAGTACAGAGCCAAAAGATGATCCATAGGAAGGGTCAGAGTTCCATGATGACAAGGAGGAGTTTGAAGAAGACCCGGAGGAAGAACCAGAAGAAGAAGATGAGATGGGAATGATTTCGTGGACGATTACTAGTAGTTGGTTGATTTCCCCTTCTTTCCCACATTGTACCTTTATCCCCAGTTTTTCTTTCTCCTAAACGGCAAGTTGTTCAAGCCCATGCAGTTCTGTGAATATCAGAAACAGTAATGTAATCTTTGTTCCCACCCATCTCAGTCCATAATTATCAATGAAACCAAACTTGCTTTGGATCTAAATGTGTCAAGTCTAATTAGTTGTCAAACACCTGCGATTTAGGCCTACCTCCAGCAATGAGAGGTCTCACGAATTCTAGGAAAATATGCTAGCCTTAGTGCATGAATTAATTGCTTTGTGTTATTTCCTGCTTGCATAAATGAAGAAACTGACTCTTGTTTATTTTCTTTTCTTTCTTCTTATTGTTCCTTTACTTTATTATTACCCCCCCCCCCCCCAAATAAAGGTGGTTTCTGTCGACCCGAAACTGGCGGAACCACCGTATAATCTATGATCAAAGGGAAAGATGTCACCTATACAAAACCCGACTGAACATGCCCTGGTTATAGCTGACAGCTCAAGGCGATGGGGAGAGAAGGGCGATACCAGGAATGATGAACACGTGGCCAGGATGGCCTAGGAAATGGAATCTCTAAGGGAAGAAGTACATCATATCAGGGAACCAGCACATCTGGTTGTGACAATGCTTTCTCAACTATCTTTCTTTCCTTCTTTGGATTCAATTCCTGACCACTTTCCATTCACATCACTTCAAAACAACAACACCTTAACTTTAGTCCCCACCACTCAAGTCATACCTCTAGTAACCCCCGCAAACCCACCAAATCCCCCTATCCACACTCCCTACATACCACAATATGTTGAAATACCACAAAATCCTAATATTACCACCAAGAAACTCACACCCCTTCTTGTGATAGAGTCACTTTTACCACACATCCAAATCGGCACATACCTATGGCACACACCACCACTCACGAGCGATATGTTCCCCCTGTATATGCCATTTCTAAACCTACCTTTACAGTGCTTATCACGGTCAGGGTGCCTTATGAGATTGACCAATACACTGAGATGGAGAGACAAGTCGGGTGTAAGGATGAGAAGTTAGTATGTGAGCAGCTGCAAATCTTGAGAAAATAAATGAAGAACCTCCAAGTCACTCGGGGAAGTGAAAGTTTGACTACAAGGATCTGCGTATCAATCCGGATGTGGATATGCCAGCAGGGTATACGCCTCCAAAGTTTGATATCTTCGATGGGACAGGTGATCCCAATACGCATTTGAGTGCATATTATGAAACGTTAGTCGGAGTGGGGAGGAACGAGAATCTAAGAATGAAGTTATTTATAAAGAGCCTGAGGGGAGCAGCACTCCCCTGGTATACTCGACAGGATCCGTGAAACTGGAGAACTTCGCAAAATATGGCGGAGGACTTCATAAATCATTTTGTATTCCACACAAAGATCACTCCCGATAGATTCGCACTGGTGAACTTGCAAAAATATCCATCTGAGTCATTCCAAGAATATGCACGTAGGTCGAGGTCAGAGGCCGCTATGGCATAACCTTCACTGGACGACAGTGAATTAACCAAGTATTTCATCAGAGTCCAGGAAGGGATATACTTCAAAAACATGATGGGAATAATGGGACAAAAATTCCCCAAGCTGGTAAAGATGGGAGATTTCTTAGAAGAGGGTAATCAGGGTCAATCGGTAGCAGAAATAAGAAGAAAGAGGAGGTCTCAGCAGTGTTCCCTAACTATCAACCCAACCCACATCACATAAACACTTCCTATTTCCAAAACAACCATTCGCCACCATCTACCTACGTTACAGTCTATAACACCCAGCCATATTATCACCATCAACCACAATACAACCCTCCTCGACCCCAAAACAACCCAAACCCACAACGACCATATGTTCATATCCAAACCACTACCCACCAAAACTGACCCACTTATGCACCATGCCCTCGTCCAAATTTTTAAAAGAGGGGTCCCAAAAATTATGCCCCGATTGCTGAGCCTCTGGCCTAATTGTTTGAGAGATTGAGAAAAGTAGGATTGATACATCCAGTGGAAGGAAAGATTCCTGAGTATCCCTGCAAGTATTTTGATGCAACTAAAAGTTGTGTGTACCATTCCAATGTGCTTGGGTATGATACTGAAGATTATTTTAAGCTAAAAAATGAGATTGAAACGCTGATCAAGATCGGAGCCATTTAGTGCACTCTAGCATCGCCTAATATGAATCTAAATCTGCTGCCAAATCATCAAAACCAGGGAGTCAACATGATCACATTAGACGAAGAATATGATCTAAAATGAACGATTGTCACAATAGGAAATGAAGAAGCCGCCAGGATCCCACCTCAAAGGGCTCCAATGATTACAGTACAAGTGATACCTACAGTGACAATTCATACTTATCATCGACAATTTGTCGTTGCTACAGGGGACGAATAGAGTCGGGAATACAAAACTGTCCCATGGATGTACTATCAGAAAAGGAAGGCCAAGATAACAAACGTTGCTGCTACCCGTGGCATGACTAGGTATGGGAGATGCTACATTCCTGAAGACGCAAATCCATGGAACCTAGGAAGAGAGCAAATTCAAAGAAGGAACAAAACAACCCAGAAGTTGTTGAGTTCTGGAAGAGAATGTTGACCAAAGTGTACGTCGTGGAGGAGCAGCTAAAGAAAAGTCAAGCACAAATATTAATCATGGACTTACTGATAAGCTCCGACAGTCATAAAGATACCCTATTAAAAGTACTAAGCGGGGTAAGCATACCAAGCAACACAACCAATGAGGCACTAGCCGCAATAATTGGGAAAATAGTTGAATCAAATATGATCACTTTCAGAAGAGACGAACTTCCCGTCGAAGGTGTAAGTCACAATAAAGCCCTTCATATCACTATTAAATATGGGGACAAAGTGGTGTCCCGAGTGCTGGTCGATGGAGGGTATGTATTCAATATTTGTTCGCTCTCTACCTTACGGGAGTTAGGAATCCATCTGAGGGAAGTCAAAGAAAGCCACATGAGGGTAAGGGCCTTTGATGGTTCGCAAAAGGATGTTATTGGAGAAATTTATTTGGCTTTGCAAATCGGGCCGGTTGAATTTCCCATATTGTTTCAAGTAATGGATATCTCTTCTTCCTACAACTTGCTGCTCGGAAGGCCCTGGATACACATGGCAGGGGCCGTCCCATCCATTCTATACCAATGCATGAAATTTGAGTGGGGGTGTCAGTCAATCGTGGTCCACGGTGCGTGGTGTCACTCCGCTTATTTGGAGCATGTTGTACCATTCACTGAAGGGCTCGACGAAGTTGCTTTCCATGTAGTGGAAATCATGCAGACCACCAAAATGGAAAAGATTGAACCAAACTTAGGAATACAATCATCGTACATATCCAAGATGGCTATGAGGGAGATGATAAAATCGGATACAGGTCAGGATCAGGGTTGGGATCCAGGTCAAACAGGATCACAGAGCTAATTGAACCTAATGGGCAGAAAGGAAGGGGCATATGATATCAGCCTTCGGTGGGGAAAGCTCATCCTGATAGCTCTGGGAAAAAGGTTTTTTGCATTAGAGCATGTTTCAAGTCTGGGCCAGAGTTCAGTACCAGAAGATGATATCATCTATGTGATAGGAAATCTGTTTGTGAATATGATCGAAGAATAATCTGAAGGGACTAACATCAAGACATTGACTATCAGGGATGTCGAACCAGGAGAAGAGTTGTGGAATTGGACTGCCAGCCCATCTTTGGTTCGCTGGGAGTCTTGGTAGCATGAAATTGTAAAAGTGTTTCTTTTTGAAAAGTGCACGGTCAATGGAGGTGTCACGACCCAACCAAAAGGCCGCGACGGGCACCCGGTGCCTAACTCAATAGAGTACCAACATAACATATCCTTCTTATCATACTATCATGGGTAAATTAGCCGGAAAGGTCATCATGAGATAACTAGAATTAAACATAAGAGAATACTCGACATAGGATGACCCAACACGGTATACAAACTTATACATGTGTCATACGGGCCTATAAGGCCAACATGATATTTTGTAGACTCAAAACATAGGCCGACAAGGCCATAAAAGTATACATATATATCACAACTATCTACAAGACTCGAAGAATACATACACATCATAAAGGTTGAGATAGGGCCCTGCCATACCAATCAATACATGTCCAAATCATACTGACCAAATAGGCAACTCCGGAGCAAGTGGAGTACACTAACACCTTCCGCCAAACTGATAGCCTACTCGGAGGACTATCAACTTATATATCAGGACCTGCGGGCATGAAACGCAACTTCCCCAAGCAAAAGGGACATCAGTAAAAATGAAGTTCCGAGTATGTAAAGCATGAGAGCATTATATAAAAGACATGAAACAAACATGGAGTAAAAAAAACTCAACCTGTAAGTCTTAATAGCTTTGTTAATCATGAAATATTAATAATGTCATGCATATGCATATAAATGTCATATCATGCATAGGTATATGTGTACATAACATAATCAAGCCTCTAAGGGTATCCCATCATATCATCTCGGCCTCTGTGGGCGAAATCATCAACGTATAATAGTTAATTAGGTTATGGTGCGTATATAACGCCATAACCTTTCCCCATACCCCATATACATATAATATAAGCGTATATAATGCCATCTGGTCATGGGTCAATGTACATGTATAAATGAATGTAATGCATAAGAAGTAAGTCAATAAGATCTCTCGGGATGTCATAGGATCAACATACCTTCGGTTAATATCATGAAATAAACTTTATCAACTTATGTATTTTCTGAGACCCATGAACAGATGATATAATAACAACATACATGGGGAATCAAGAACATAGGCAGCCCTAGTACTTCTAAGAATAGAGTCATTTGTGAAAGTTACGCATTTGCTCGTTTCGTTTGTATTATATGGATTATACCAAAAGAAAAGAAGGGATAACCTTAATATACCTTATAGAAATTGTCCAATAACAACGCTAAATTCAGATCACTGCACCTTTATCTACAACAACCATAGTGAAGCTATTGCCAAGTTATGAATGACTCTCTCATTTATATAACAAAAATAACTTAATCTGTAACAAACAAACGGGTAGCATTTATCTTGATTTTACTGCTCCCTCAAGCCTACTATAGGTGAGACAACAACACAATACAACCAGCTACTCAAAAACAACCTAACTACAATTTGGGACCTTTAATGCAACAAAAACCCAAAATATACCATCATACACTCAATCAACAAGTTATCAAGTAGCATGAAACTTCAATGACGAGTGACCAGACCACTACCCTAGCACATGTGGCATTTATACATGCCCTTTCTCCTTCAAAACTCCATAAATCAGCAGCACAAGTGGCTAACACGAGTGGACTACAATACAATCCACTAAAATTGGAATAAATCGAACTCACGACTTCCGGTCACGGTCCCGTGAGTTCTAACTATTAGAAAACAAATTTATCAACCTTACTTGATATTTCAAAGCTTAAATACAGAAAGTAGGAATTTCTTTAACTATGAAGTACCTTCAAAAATGCAAACTACAAAGAAAAAGAGAGGCGATATAATGATACTTACATCGTAGGGATTGTTCTAATATTATCACTTCTTATTCATACCCGGGATATTAATTTTTATTGAAACCCTTGTAGAGAGCTTAAATATAGGTTTATGGGGGTTCTCTATTCGTGTTCTATGAAAAATAAAGAGAAAGACGACTTAAGACCTATATATATCAACTTTTGAAAAGTCAAAGAGGTTCTAGCTTGGCACCCTAGCATTGGCCCTTCTTCAGACGCCCATATCTTTTTATCCGGATGTCGTAATTAATGAACGGCTAAGATTACTAGAAACTACATCCAAATACCTTCAATTTGGTATATAATATGTCCCAAAAAGATCTCATATATCATATGAAATGTATTGCTCAAAAAGATTCATTACAAGTCAAATCCTTAATCGATTTTTCCGCAACAAAAATCCGATTTTTTCCAAACTTTATATTTTATATCCAAACATCATATATAGTCATATTATGACTTTACACTCATTTAAATCATGATTAACAAGTCTCATATTCATTATACGTCACCTTGGGACGAACGTGGTGTAACACTTGTGATGACCTTTGCCATTGTTTGTTCCACAACTCGCTTGACTTTAAAACATAATACACGACTATCATACGAATAAAATAACTCATAAAATAACCTCTTTATCATGTTAAGAACCCTAGTCTTACCCCAAAAGTACATGTTATAACATTCCCAACTTGTCGACATTCGACGAAACTTATTTTCTGCAATTTGTTTAGCTTCTAAGCCTTTCAACCCTCTTGGTACTTGTTATCCATACAACAATAACAACAACAACAACAACCCAGTAAAATCCCATTAATGGGGTCTGGGGAGGGTAGTATGTACGCAGACCTTACCCCTACCCCGAAGGAGTAGAGAGGCTGTTTCCGAAAGACCCTCGGCTCCAA
>AWOL01S0010260.1:0-21728 GCA_000715115.1 Nicotiana otophora | reverse complement strand
GGGGAGATAAAGGGAAGGGAGACAATATTAGTACCGCCATAACAATCATAAGAAAATAAGAGCACCTTGAAATCCATAGGAAGGATGCAAAANTTTATGAAAGTAAGTCTGCCATCTCCTCTTAATCTGGGCATCTTCCATCAATACTCTACCATCCATGATATTAAAAATTTGTAAACTCCGAGGTAACATGATTAAATTACTTTGTGTACTTTTAAATATGATCTAATTTCTGAGCTTACATTAATTGACTTACAAAGTACTTTTACGTACGAAAATATGGGGTGTAACATGAGGCATGCACCGTGTCTATACCTTTTTGTCATTTGCCCCTTTTGAACGCTTAAGATGTTCCTCTTTGGATGAAATAAAAATAATCATTTTCTTAAAACATTGCAACTTTATTTACCGCTTCATGTATACTTAGCTTATCGTTTCAGTTATCAAAATGTTGAAAACTTGCATTCTGCGATTGTGACATGTAACTAAACCATCGTGTGCAATGACCCAAATTACGTGGATTATGATGAGAGTACGATGCCAGACAATCTCCCATAGGATATCAAATAGCTGGAGAGTCAGAAAAATCCCAACCTTGAAGAAACAGAACTGGTCAACCTTGTAAGTGAAGAAGACATGAAAGAAACCAGAATCAGCACTCATCTCGAAGCCGAGCAGAAGGAAAAACTGGTTGAGCTCTTCCAATAATACATTGATATGTTCGCATGGTCATATGATGACATACTGGGATTAAGTACTGAAATTATCTCGCATCGACTGCCCACTGGTCCTACCAGACCGCCAGTCAAGCAAAAACCCAGGAAATTTAAGCCCAATTTGTGTCTGAGGATAAAGAAAGAAGTAACCAAGCAGATAGAGGCGAATGTGGTAAAGGTCACCAATTATCCCAGCTAGTTGGAAAATATCATCCATGTACCCAAGAAAGACGGAATGATCAGAATATGCGTGGATTATCGAGATCTCAACAAAGCTTGTCTAAAGGATGACTTTTCTTTACCAAATATCCACATCCTCATCGACAATTGCGCAAAGCAGGAACTATAGAAATTTGTGGATTGTTTTGTTGGGTACCACCAAATCATGATGCACGAGGAAGACGCAGAAAAGACAGCCTTCACCACACCTTGAGGAGTTTACTGCTATAGAGTCATGTCATTCGGTCTTAAGAATGCTGGTGCCACCTACATGGAGGCCATGATGACCTTTTTTCACGACATGATTCATAAGGAGATCTAAGTGTATATGGATGATGTAATCATCAACTCTCGAAAGGGTTTAGAGCAATTGGACAATTTGAGGAAATATTGCGAATGCCTGTAGAGGTACAATTTGAAATTGAACCCGGCAAAGTGCGCGTTCGGAGTCCCTACTGGAAAACTGTTGGACTTCAGTGTAAGGATGAAGGGGATAGAACTGGACCCATAAAATAATAAAGGCCATTCGGGAATTGCCCCCACCAAAGATTAAGAAAGATGTAATGAGTTTCCTGGGTAGATGGAATTACATCAGTCACTTCATAGACCAGTCCATGATAATTTGTGAACCCATTTTCATGTTGCCAAAAAAGGATGCTGCCACAAAATGGAAAGAAGAGTGCTAGAATACCTTCGATAGAATCAAGGAGTATCCGTGAAATCCACCAGTGTTGGTTCCCCCCGAACCCGGGAAGCCATTATTACTATATTTGTCACTCTTGGATAACGCCTTAGGTTGTGTATTGGGGCAGCATGATGAAACTGGGAGAAAGAACCAGGCCATCCACTACTTAAGTAGGAAGTTCACGCCATACGAGTCCAAATATACTTTGATAGAACGCACTTGTTGTGCTCTGACGTGGATCGCCCAGAAACTAAGTCATTACATGTCAGCATACACTATGCATCTGATATCTCAGCTCGACCTGCTCATGACCATCTTGTAGAAGCCAATGACGATCGAAAAGCTCGCTAAATGGCAAATTCTCCTCAGTGAATTTGACTTTGTGTACATAACTTAGAAGGCTATCAAGGGGCAAGCTTTGGCCGACCACCTCGCAGAGAATTTGGTGGATGGGGATTACGAGCCACTCATTACATATTTTCCTGATGAGGAAGTATTATTTGTTGGGGAAGATATTGCAGAATCATAACCTGGATGGTGAATGTTTTTCGACGGAGCAGCAAATTACAAAGGAGTCGGAATTGGGGCAATCTTGATTTCGGAATTCGAACATTACTATCCAGCATCGACAAAGATAAGATTCCCTTGTACCAATAATATGGCTGAATACGAAGCGTGCATCTTTGGGATCAGAATGGCAGTTGAAATGAACGTAAACAAACTCTTGGTTCTAGGGGATTCCGATCTATTAATACATTAAGTCCAAAAAGGAATGGTCCTCCAAAATTATCAAGATCCTTCCATACCTGCACTGTGTGAAGGAGCTATTCAAACAATTCACAAAAAGTGAGTTCAAACACGTCCCCAGGATTCATATCGAGTTTGCGAAAATTCCCTTGCAACTCTATCATCCATGATTCAGCATCCAGACAAGAACTATATCGACCATATCGAGATAGATATCAGGGATCATGCCTATTGCTTCCATGTAGTTGAAGATGCAGATGGTAAGCCATGGTATCACGACATCAAGAAATTCCTTGCAACCAGAGAATACCTGGAGAATGCTACTAATGGTCATAAGCAAGCCCTCGGGAGATTGGCGAACAACATTTTCCTCAATGGGGAAGTCATGTACATGAGGACCCCAAATTTAGGTTTGTTGATATATGTAGATACTGCCGAGGCAACTAGGTTATTGGAAGACATATATGAAGGAATATGCGGACCCCACATAAATGGGTTCACATTAGCCATAGAGCCCACTGCGTCAAATGAGCATCACTTCATCCTGGTAGCTATTGACTACTTCACTAAATGGGTCGAAGTATCCATCTACAAGGCTGTCACAAAGAAGGTACTGGCGGATTTCGTCTGAAAAAACATTGTCTGCATATTTGGAATACTGGAGTCTATCGTCACTGACAATGCTGCTAACCTCAACAACGACCTCATGAGAGAAATATGCGAGAAGTTTAGAATCGTCCGCCGTATTCCACACCATATAGACCACAAATGAATGGAGCAGTCGATGTAGCCAACAAGAATATCAAGAGGTATCTACGAAAGACAGTGGACAATGATAGACAATGGCACGAGAAACTATCTTTCACCTTACTGGGTTACCGGACAACCATTAGAACATCCACTGGGGCAACGTCGTACCTGTTAGTATACGGCACTTAAGCTGTGATACCCACAGAAGTTGAGATACAATCTTCAAGGGTCATTCAAAATGCTAATTTGGACGATGCAGAGTGGATACAGGTTAGACAGGAGCAACTCCTTCTCATTGACAAGAAATTAATGGATGTGGTATGCCATGGTCAGCTATATCAGAACAGGATGGCCAGTGCATTTAAGAAGAGAGTGAAGCCTCGCCAGTTCGCACCAAGGCAGGTGGTCCTAAAGAAAATCTTTCCCTACCAAGAGGAAGCCAAAGGAAAGTTCGCACCAGATTGGCAAGGTACTTACACGGTTCACCGAGTATTGTCGAGTGGAGCTCTAATCTTTGTAGAAATGGATGGAAGAATCAACACGAAACCCATCAACTCATATGAAATCAAGAGATACTATGTTTGAAGAAACATAGAGTTAGATTTTGCTGTAACAGAACTATGTTCAACCTGACTTCCCACGGAGGGATACGTAGGCAATGCACGTAGGGTTCGGTTTCTCTCCATATTTCTTTTGTAATAGAAAAACCAAATATCACTTTTGTATGTTGCTCCGGAACTACGCCGACTAGCCTTCCTTAGAAAGGAATACGTCGGCAATCCTCATTGGATTCAATCATCTTTTGTAATTGAACAACATCCTGGACTAATTCCATTTGGATACGTAGGTAGTCTGAGTAAGACTCGGCCATTTTATTTCATGTTTAATCTCATCATTTTTGCATCTATTGTAATCCAACTACTTCTTGACCTGATTCCATTTGGATACGTAGTTTGCCTGAGTTAGGCTCGGTCATCTTCATCATATTTTATCATCATCCATGAACTATGTGCGGACTTGATTTAGTTTTGGATACGTAGGCAACCCTGAAAGGGTTCGGTCATAACCTTAAGGAAAACCTTTGTAATGCATTAGTTCTAATTAAGACACAATCGCAACGGCTGGCAGCCACGTCATCAAGCATTGTGAAGGATCGACATCAACGGGACAAAGTTTTCAAGAGAAGACGCTCATGCGTGGAGAACGTTTCGTAGCATGGCATAATTCGGAACGACGAGATTTGTCTTAAAATGAAGCTTTTCAAAATTACTTTCTAAACATACAGTAACTTGTTCCACCTACCAAACATCATATCAGAGGTCGGGGAAAACCAACATTGCGGTCAACAAAACCAACTTCCCCGCTCACACTAAGGATTTTCTTTGAGTGCAGGGTCAACAGGAAGCAAGGAAGCGTTGAGACTACACTGGGGTTAAAGACGAATCCACCACCTTCCTAAGATTATCTCCCTATTCTCCCTTACTTGAATTTTTTTGGTACTGCTAAAGCTAATCTTTAAAGCCTTTGCTGCTACCTCGGAGTCCGACTGCTGATATGGAAAGGGCCTTGTATATAGCAAACCGTCTTCTCAGCCAATCAGAGCACCTCATACAAAACGAATCGTTGGCTTCACGAATTGAATCCCTGTATATAGCAAACCACCTGCTCAACCAATTGGAGCACCTTGAACAAAACAAGACAACGTCTTCACCAATTGAAGTCCTATATATAGAAAATTGTCAGTTTAATCGATCAGAGCACCCTGTACAAATCAAGTGTTGGCTTTGCCAATCGTAGCCTTCTATATAGAAAATTGTTCATTTCGCCAATGTAATAATCCGTATCGCCATTCCATCGTAATAGAGGCCAGAATAGACAGTCCCAAACATTGTCACCGACATTCTGCCAATCAATGGCCGCAACTTAGCTTCACAGTCAAGAGTATCTCTTGGGCATGCTTTTCTTTACTTTACTATTACTTTGAATGTTTTCACGTTTTGCTCATATAGCTTCAGGCATGATTAAGGTTTAAAGTCAATCACTCCAAAGCGGAGATTAATTTACGTTTTACTGCGAAGCTCTCCCATCAAGCGGAGATATTTTCTCTGTGCAAAGCTCTCCCAACAAGCGGAGATGCACTCCACCAATCAAGCTCTCCCAACAAGCGGAGACATCTCATCAGTGCAAAGCTACCCCAACAAGTGGAGACGCACTCTACCAATCAAAGCTTTCTCAACAAGCGGAGACACTTTTTCAATGCTCTAATAGCTACGGAACGGTACACAGCCCGGCTAACAAATCGAGTCAAGATCAAGTATCCCATCACCCTGATCCCAAATAACAGCTCGTCAGAAGCAAGGCATCATCATTCCTGCATAATCTACATCAGATCTTAATATATTTTGCATTGTAATATATGCGTATGTGTGTATTTCATTTTGTGCAAGAACAAACATCGCAACGTAGAACTCTTTCTAAGTAGCAAACCAAACTACAATGCTATGAGGGACATCAAACTCATCAGCTGACTAAGGATCCAAGTTCAGGCACAAAACGACTAGTGGAGCTCCAAATCTTCAAATCCTTCAAATCAAGCAGCAAAATTCAAGCTATTATGAGTGCCAAATCCTTTGTCTCGTCGTATTGTCATAATACGATACTGTGCAATTCCGGCGGGTATCGCTTCTTCAAACATCTTCACTCCAGAACTACATGAGGCATGCTCCTCGTTAAGACCGATGTATGCAAGTAATTCAAAGCCAGAATTCGGCCCGAATTCCCCAAAATCATCCCGAAATCTTCCTCAGCTCTCCCTATAAATCATGCAATCTATAATATCCCTTAAATCCTTATGCCATCCCTACAATGTATGTCTAACGTCAGGATAAAATTGGGTTAAATTCAATTACTTTGCACGAAAACTCTTTCATCGTCTCTGGTCAAAGAGGGGCAATTGTTGATGGCCAATTTCGATCCTCGCTTGTGAAATTAATTTATTTATACTTAATAATTTACAATGAATGTTTTGAAAGTATTTTCTATCAATAATTATCTATTTTTATAAAATTATTTAAGTATTAGTTTTGAAATTAACAATCCAGTATTAGTATTACATAATTACAAATATACTCACTATTTCAATACTACTAAAATAATTTATATACACCATAGAGGTTTTATAATTAATTTAACTAATTACTTCTCAATTTTCGATTAATTAGATTTGATAATTCCAAACTCGTGTTATAATTTAGAAAAAAAAGAAGCACTTTACAAATAACTAATTACAACAATTAGTAGTATATTTGATATCTATAATGTTTACTATATTTTTATTTTAAATGATTAAGTTTAATTAAATTAATTTTAAAGGGGTTAAAAAACTAAAAGATTACAATTGCAATTCCTTAATTAAACACAAAGTGGCTATTCTTTTAATCAACAACAGCCCAATATACGAGCCAAATTCTATCTGTCCCAACCCAAACTCGCACCTCTTTTTCCACTATAGCAATCCATGCCATCACATTTGAGCCAATAAGAGCATGTCACGTCGCCCTTCCCATCCCTTCACAAAACAAACAAAGTCTGTCCTGGCTGTTGATTCATATCATCAACAGACCAGGATTAACCTTGTTTTTCCATTTATTTTAGCAGCTTGTCACGTTTTATCTCTGCCATTGGATCACAAAGATCCAACGACCATCAATTTTCCGACAAAATTATTTCTAAAATTCATAATTATCAAAACAATCGGAGCCGTTGATCAAAAGATCCAACGACTCCCATTCCATCTCTTGGTTTTAACTCAGAGATGCCGAAAAAACCCTACGCATTTCACCCTAGACAAGTCGCCCTCTTTCCCCTTCTTCTCTCATCTCCCTCAAACCCCCAGACCCGTCAATCACCCAAAACCTTGCACTAATTAGTGCAACGTCATGAATCAAGACCAAACAATGTTCCTTCTACCTTCATTACCCATGATTCTTGCTGAATCTTTACTCATTTTACCTTTGAGACTCGAAGCCCCGAATCCGAAAACCCTAACCCACATATGAAACTTCAAATCATTCGAGGTTTTCAATTGAATGGCATGCATGGCGATCCATTCTGCCTCTGTACTACAAAACTCATCATTTCTTTCCATATTCTCCATTTAATATCAATAGCCCTATTTGAAGAAGTCAGACCAAATGGTGAAACTTCAACTTGCCAGATCTCCTCCTCTGTCTTTTCAAATCAAGGCGAGTCTGGGATGCTAGCTGGCTTTAATATTGATATTCGACACCCAGAGGCCAAATGCAATGACCTCTAGGTATTAGAGTATTGACTAGTGGTCTCTCGTACCTCATCAGTTAGCTTCCCTCTTCTTAGGTAAATCCCTAACGATTTTCCGCTCTGCCTCTCTGATTTTACCCGACTATTGTCACATCATCAATTCATCGTCATTCTCCACTACAATTTTGAATTTCTTGAAACCCTAATGGATCAATGGCCACTATAAATAGGATATTTCAATGTTCTCACCTAACACACAACAAACAATACCTAACATCTTCAACATACATAACTAATACACCTAACTTCTTTCTGAAAAATTGAAGATGCAGTAGATTTTTGCTTCAGCTTTTCATTTGAAGTTTCGAGTTTTCACTCAATCTCTGCTTCTCTCTTTCTTCTGGCTCTAAATTCATTGCTGGTAAAAAGTTGAGCTTTGGTTCCTAAATGTCTAACGTGAACACTCGTTTGGTTTGCTACTTGAGAAGAAGTCAGTATACCTCTACCCCCACCTTAATTGCTTCATTTAAAAATCATGGCGTATTATTGCTCTCTTAGTTAACTGCTTAGTCTATAATATTTATTCAGCCTTTAATCACTTATTTTTGTTTACTATGACTTGTTAATGATCTATGATAGGCAATTGTATTTGCTTAATGTTAACTGGGTAGCCATATGGCTTTACTGACTTCAATTTATGTATTAAACAATCTATGTGTTTAAGTTGTTTAACCTGATGATTTCTCACATTTTTGCCTAAAACCTCAGACCTTGCTCTATTGTTCTGTTATACTCTTCATGCTGCATTCTGAGTCCTGTTAAGGTCATGTTAATATTTTCGTGCTCATCATGTTACATTTTGAGTTCTGTTAATATCTTGTTGCAACTTTCATAATCTTCATGCTGCATTTTGAGTTTTGTTCCACTTAATTCTCTTTTATAACCTTCACACTCATCATGTTGTATTCTGAATTATATTCCACTTGATGTTCTATTATAAGTCCTCATGACTCATCATGTTATGTTCTTCTGAGTTTTGCACTTAGGTTCTGTTATGGTGATCATGCTTAACATGCGACACCCTTCTAGCTTCTGCTATCCTACTTAAGCTTTTTTTGTTTCCATATCCTTTGAGTTCTATCATGCTATACATAGGGTTGCTATTGCAGTCTCCATGTTGAACATGCTTTGTCCTTTAGGTTCTATCATTCTAAACTTGGGATGTTATTAGATGGTTTTATCTAGGGTATATATGAAATGCATAGGATAACCTTGCTTCACTAGGTTAAGGCTTATGAGACCTGAGTGTTTAAAACAATACATTCATAATGTTTATTAGTCTTTAAGTATCATTTGAACCTTTATTATGAATGCCTTACATCCATTTCTAACTATTAGCTATTAAACAGTCATAGTGGGATGGATTTTCCTATAATATCAGTAGTATTTGTCATGATCAGTCTATCTCTTGTGAGTGAGGCTATAGTTGTGCCATGTTGATTATTTTTGTAATCTGAATATGATCCCATCATGTTTAACAATTCAACTAATCCTATGTACCTGATTTGAGTCTGTTAAGTGTGATGTCTCCCCTATATTTAACCCCCTAATGATATTGACAACTTGGTCCTTCAATGTTTGGGACTCATCTTGTCTTTAGAAGTAAAAATCTTGATCGAAATCTCTGTCTGTGTGGGAGTTTTGTATGGACTTTGCTTACTTCACATATTGACTAACATATTTGCAAAGCATGCTTATTTTCCTCTTATTATGATAAAGGTGAAACTGATATAATTTATATTCCATTCCTTTTTGCCATTATTATATTGTTATTATTATTGTTGGCTGTTCAAAGATAGTATTAGACTTTGCCAATCTCATTGTTTTAAGACCGAGGTTAGGTGTGATGACTCGATAGGTTATTTATCATTTTAAAGTTCATTTCTATATTTTGATATCTCGCTTAGCTCCGTTCAGCCTTCTTCGATTTGCGTGCATAGTCCATGTTTTTTTCCGAAAAGGTTTTGTGAAAAAAAATTGATAAAAATGTGATATCGTGCATTAAAACTCATTTGAGTTGACTACAGTCAATATTTGGTGTAAACGGACCCGAATCAGTGTTTTAAAGGTCTCGTGGGTTCGTATCGTGATTTGGGACTTGGTCATATGCCCGCAATCAAATTCGGAAGTCCCTAACTTGAATTAATGTAATTCGTTAAAACTAGCAATTTAAAGGTTTAATGAATTCCTAAGTTTGACTGTAAGTTGACGTTGTTGCTACCGTATTCAGATTTCGATTTCGAAACTTGATATAAGTTCACTACAGTATTTATGACTTGTCTGCAAAATTTGGAGCAAAACGCAGTTGATTTGACATGATTCGGACGTCCGGTTGAAAAATTGCATGTTCTTAGGTTTCATTGGAAATTTTATTCGTTTTGGTGTTCGATTCGTAGTTTTAGATGTTATTTTGATATTTTGATCATGCAAGCAAGTTCGTATGATATTTTTGAACTTGTGTGCATATTTGGTTTGGAGCCCCGAGGGCTCGGGTGAGTTTCGGACGCGTGGCGGAGTGTTTGAAATGGTTAGGATTTTTGCTGGTTTGTGCACAGGACTCGGACCTTACAGTTGCGAGGTCAGGATTGCATTTGCGATAGCAGAGTGGCCCTATCAGGTTCGCATTTGCAGAAGGGTGTTGGGGTGAGCTAGTTCGCATTTGCGATCAAATGGTCGCATTTGCGGTTGTCCAGTGTTCGCAATTGCGATGAAAGCGGAGATGGAGTGTCTTCTCATTTGCGAAGGGTTTCTCACATTTGCGAATCCCAGGTGGCATTTGCGACATCTGCGCCTAGAGAAAAAGAGAGAAAGATGGGATTTGGATCATTTTTCACAAACTCTCAATCCTAAACACCCTAGAGGCGATTCTTTCAAGAGATGTTCTTCCTAAATTCATTGGTAAGTGACCATAATCTATTTATTTTCAATTACCCATGACATTTCATAAGTTTTCAATATCAGATCTAGGATATTTGTTGTAGAAATTAGGTATTTGGGTAGAATTAGGGATTTTTATAAATTTGGGATTTAGACCTCGAATTGAGGTCGGATTTCGAAACTACTTACATAATCAGGCTCAGGGTGAATGGGTAATTAGGTTTTGGTCCAAATATCGGGTTTTGACCAATCGGGCATAGGGTTGATTTTTGTTGACTTTTTGAAAAAAGTTTAAAGATCATAACTTTATATATTTAAATTAATTTTCCTAGAATTATTTGATGTAATTGAGTCGATTTTGGTTAGATTCGATTGGTTTAGAGGCGTATTTTAGAGGAAACGCCCTCGTTGAGCTTTGATTTGCTTGCGGAGTGAGGTAAGTATTGGGTCTAACCTTGCTTTGAGGGAAATAGGAACCCTTGAACTATGTGCTATGTGAATTACATGTGTAGTGGCGTATATGCGAGATGATGAGTATATATACACCGTCAAATTTCTTGTTTTCATGCTTTACCAAAATTCATTAATTATTTTATTCCATGTCTTAACTGTTACATGCTTTAATTACTTCCTATGCCTCAACTTGCTACTTGTCACTTATTTCTCTCATATTAAAATGTTCGTTTTGTCCATGCTTCAATAATTAATTTCTATTTGCCTTAATTGTCTTGCTAGTACATTTTGATTGTCATATATTTGGCTTGACTTGGCACTTTGTATTAATTGTAGCATTTCTTGATTTGGTACGAGTTTCCTTCATTGCTTTGCTTACAGATTTCTTTAATCGTAGAGATTATTGTGATTTGAATTGTTAAATTGATTACACTTATTGATTTTGTTTATAGATCGGGTTGCACGCCGTAACAGGTGAAATAAAGGAGGATTGATATTGATATGATGGGATGGGTTGCATGCCGCAACGGGTGAAATAAGGGAGGATTGTGTTTGTATGATAGGATTCGATTGCGCGCCGCAACAGATTGTATGTTTTGTATTCATTGTTGTACTGTGTTAGCTTTCGATGCTTTCATACGAGATTCTGAGTACTGGTGTTTCTGGTTTTACTGATTCCGAGGATTGACTTTATTTTCATAAGTTAACTACCTTACTTTCATGTATTCCTTTCCTATTATTATTATCATACTGCATACAAGTTATTGTAATTGACCCGCCTTAGCCTCGTTAATACTTCGTTGAGGTTAGGCTCGACACTTATAGAGTACATGGGGTTTATTGTACTCATACTACACTCTGCACTTTTTTGTGCAGAATTTGGAATCGATCCTAGCGGTGGTCAGTAGATTGCTCGGATTGATTGCCGGATTGGAGACTTGAGGTACAGCTGTTTGGCGTTCGCAGCCCTGAAGTCCTCTTCTATTTTATCCTAGCTTTTTATTTCATTTCATATAGTTTTACTTTCATTCCGATCATTATCTATATTATTCTAGTCGCTCGTGCACTTGTGACACCGGTTCTGGGATTGTATCTAGATATTATGGTTATTATGGTTTTGCACACTCTATTTCAGTTCTATTTCAGTCATTACGGTCCCAAAGGTGAGAATTTCGGATCGTGACATTAGGCTTGTTACTTGTTGAGTACATGGGGTCGGTTGTACTCATAATACACTTTGCATTTTATGTGCAGATCCAGATGTTTCTTGTAGCGGTGATTGCTAGAGAGTTGTTATCCGTATCAACATGGAGATTTTGAGATAGCACTGTTGTTCCGATCATATGCCTTGAAGTCCCTTTTCTTATTTCATGTTCTTACTTTTTACTTGTTCGGACAATATTGTTTGGCTCAGACCTTGGTTTTACTTATTCTATGAAACTCATGTACTCGGGTTACACCAAATTTTATGGTGATTTTCAGTTGTGTCGTGTTCTGACTTCACTTAAATATAGGATTCCGCTATTGAGATTATTTAATTATATTGCTCAGATATCAAAGCTTAGAGTAAATGTTTTGTGCACAGAGATTGAAGCATCATCGGTGTCTAATTTGTATATTTGAAAGATGTTTTAGTCGGATAGTAGAATCTTTGAGATAAAAGAGGGAAATTATTTTAAAAGATTTCATGATCTAGCACTACCCACCTGTTTATCGTTATTCACCAAGTTGTACTTTATTTTCTATTTTTTGTATTATTAAAATATACACATCTCTTCTTGATGTTTACTGAAAAAAGAGTTAGCACATGACGCTAATTAAATAATGTTTGCATCATTTGTCTTTAATTATAGATATATTAAATTATAATTACTATCAACCGAACTTTAAGAATTAATTTTGGGTTGTCGAAACCGAAACAAATAAAATGAGATTCCAGTTGTATAATTGGATTGACACTGTCGACCATTTGGCTTTGATTTCGGTAAGTCGAATAAAGTAGTTCTCATAAAGATACTAATACATAATCAGTAACAAAGCTGATGGACAATTTTGATCATTTGAGAAACTTACAGTAAAGCAAATTACATAGATTATATATAGAAGCTAGTCATAAAGGCAAGTGTATGCATGTTCTCCTAATTAATTGTCATGTGATTGTCAATCAGAAACAAGTATAGGGAAAAATTAAAAAAAAAAAAAGTTGCTTAGTTGGATGCAGACCTTTAACCATTTTGGCTTTGATTTTGATTTTGATTGTTGAATAAATCAGTTTATATAATTTTACTCCCTCCAACTATTTTATTTGTAACTTTTGCCTTGCGCACTATAATCAAGAAAAATTAATTAAAAGAATAGTTTAACTATGTTACTCTAATATATTCTTTATTTTAATTTATTAGTGTAACGACCCGAAAGGTGTTTTGAGTTCTAGCTTTTCGTTCTATGATTTGAGGCTTTGAATGGCTTCATTTTATATTTTTAGGACTTGTGTGCATGGTTCGTTTCGATTTTCTAAAAGTTCAGATGTGTTTTGATAAAAAAAAAATCTTAATTCTAGAGCTTTAAAGTTGTAAGATTTAACCACAGTAATATTCTTGATAAACATCTTCGGATCGATATTTTGATTACAGTTAGGATCGTATGATGATATTGGACTTGTACATATATTTTGTTTAGGTCCCGGGTGACCCAAAAGGCGTTTCCGTGCTTATAGTTAAAAGTTAAATATTTGAGTTATGAACATGTGAACTTTTGAGTTTTGATGCTTGATTCTTAAATTTTGATGTTAATTTAATATTCTGAGCTTACGAGCGAGTTCGTGCAAGGTTTATATTCTTATCTGAATGTTTGGATGGAAATCTGAGGGGCTCGGTTGAGTTTCGAATTGATTTTTGATGAGTTGCAGTGTATTTGGGTTGTAGTTGGTTTGCTGATGCTGCTAAAATTGCACCTGCAATGATCAGGTACATCTGCAACTCGTAAAAGAGGTAAAAGTTCGAGTTTTAGCTCTTTTCCTTCAATTTGAGATCTAGACTTTGAGTAGAGGTAACTTTTGAAGAGATTTTCATCCTAACTTCATAGGCTAGTAACTTTTATTTATTTTTGATTAATTTTTATAATTCTCCATAGTCCAGAAGATGAAAGCAACAGAAATGAGGATGTTGAGGTGGTTGTGCGGGCACACTAAGATGGATAAGATTAGGAATAAGGATATTCAGGAGAAGGTGGGCATGGCCCCCATGAATGACAAGTTGCGTGAAGTGAGGCTTAGATGGTTCAGGCACATTCAGAAGAGAAGCCTTGATGACCCGGTAAGGAGGTGTAAACGGCTGGCTTTGGTGGGTACGAGGAGAGGTAGATGGCGGCCTAAGAAGTATTGGAGAGAGGTGATCAGGTAGGACACGGTGTGGCTTCAGATTACCGAGGACATGACCCTTGGTAGGAAGATGTGGTGGTCGAGCATTAATGTTGTAGGTTAGGAGGTAGTTGTGCATGGTTTCTGTTGATGGTGCTGATATATTGCCCCTTTTTATCTTTTATTCGTCTTCTTGAGCCGGGAGTCTATCGCAAACAACGTCTCTGCTCCCTTAGGGTAGAGTTAAGGTCTGCATACACACTATCCTCCCGAGACTCCACTAGTAGAATTTTACTAGGTTGTTGTTGTTGTTGTTGTTATATTCCCTATAGATTTTCATCCCTAACTCTAGGATTTCAATGAGTAGAAATGGAATATTCGAGTAGTAACCTAAGATATGAATTTTAGAGATTTGGACCTCAATTTGAGGTTGAATCTCGAAATAAATTATATATTTGGACTCACGGAATAATATATAATCAGAATTTGGTCTTGATTTCAAATTTTGACCAAGTGGGGCTGGGTTGACTTTTTCAAATATATTAAATATCGAATCCTTTAGTATTAGAAGAATTTTTAAAGCTTATTTTTGACTTATTTGAGCATTATTTGTCTAGATTAGAGTGGTTTGGAGGCTTGTAGTAAAGGAAAAACAGTTTTGGATTGTTGATTTTGTTCTGAAAGAAGGTGAGTATTATGGTTAACCTTGATTTGACAGAATTAAGTTGTAAATGCTTCACTTGCTATGTGGTAAATGTGTTGGAGGCGTCGTATATGCAAGGTGACGAGTGTATATATATTGTCATAGGTTAAAGCATGCAAGTAGAACTAGTTTATTTTATGACTTTATTTGTTCCATGCCTTTACTTGTTCCATGCTTTTACTTTTTCCATGCCTTTTACTTGTTTCATGCCTTATTCTCCTATGCTGCATTAGATTGTGTGGCTACTTGATTGTTCGCGTGTTAATGACCTTGTTTGAGTCCATGTTGAGATATATGGGTGAGACTAGCTCGTGGATATTGGATTGCCTATCACACCTTATTCGTGTTTATCTTTTCTTTACGAATTATGCTTATTCGTCCTCTTTTATGTTATATTATGAATTTTCCATGCTTGCTTGCTTGTTGGGTGTTTCTACATGAATTCGTATTTCGGATCGGGTTGCTGTTGCGACATTGGTATGATAGGCCTTGTTTGCTCGCCGTAATAATATAGCCATGGGCTCGGGCTACCGCCACAATAGTTTTTCTGTTGGATCAGGTTGTGTGCCACAACATATGTGTTATGAATTCTTGTATTAGTTGTGATATTGTCTTCCTTGGAGGGCGTGGCTATGTTAGTCACGGATATCGTGGCATCCCCGTTTATTGAACTGTTAAGAAATGTTTTGGTTGATTTATTCGAGAAATGTGGGTATTAATTCTATCATCAGATCCTTTTACTAATTTTTGCTTTTATTCCTATTACTATTGTTATTTCTCGTGCTTATTAACTGTACATATTTATATGATAAGTATCTTGTCATAGCCTCGTTACTATCTCGTCGAGGTTAGACTTGATAGTTACTAAGTACATTGGTCAATTGTACTTATACTATACTTTTGCACTTATTATGCAGATTCAGACGTTGGTACCAGCGGAGTCCCGAGAAGTACTTAGCCATTACCAGACAGGAGACTCGAAGTAGAGTTGTATTCATGTTTGCAGGCCTTGAAGTCACCTTTCCATTATTCCTATTACTGTTTATTTGTGTCTGATAATATTGTATTCCTTTCGGACTTTATATTTAGCACTCTTTAATGGCCCATGTGCTAAGTGATACCAGTCTTGAGAGGTTATTAGACAGTTGTTTTGCTTGGACTTGATATTTAATTTCTGAGTTTTATTTTTTTAATGATATTATAGTGTTTAATATTAGTTATGTATCTCTTAATTATGGTTAACTGTTGGCTTGCCTAGCAAGCGGTGTTAGGCGCCATCACGATCCCTTTGTCGGTGGTTTTGATCGTGACAATTAGTATTTGTGTGAATATTTTAAAACACTAATTTTTATTAAATGTGAGAAATGAAAAGGGAGTGGTTAATAAGGATGGTAGACAAATTTGGTTACAAGAACATAAAATTGTCGTAGTTTGTTTATTACCTAAGAGGTTGCAGGGCACACAGGTTGTCATTGATTATTTAAGAATATATTGCAAAATAAAAATTCTAATTAATTAACTAAGCATTAAATTTCGAAATACATGTTTCCATTAATTAACTAAGAATTGAATTTCAAAATAAAAGTTGCCATTAATTAACTAAGAATTGAGTTCTGATACACACGTTGTCATTGGTTAACAAATCATTGAATTTTAAAATACAAATTACCATTAATTAACTAAGCATTGGATTCTACTCCCTCCGTTTACTTTTATTTGTCTAATATTCTAAAAATAAATTTTCACTTTTAGCATATCAAGAGAAGACAATTTCATTTTCCTGTTATACTCACAACATTAATTAATCATTTCAAATTATTTTCTCAAAACCATTAAAAATATGCATCAATTAATATGGGTATCATGGTAAATCATGTAATTTATTTATTATTCCTTAAGGAACGTGAAAAGTCAAAACGTGACAAGTATTCCCTCCGTTTACTTTTACTTGGCATGTTTTGACTTTTCACGCCCCTTAAAAAATAATAAATAAAGTGCATAATTTACCATGATACTCATATTAATTGATGCATATTTTATTGGATTTGAGAAAATAATTTGAAATAAGTAATAAGTACTGTGAGTATAACAAGAAAAAAAGTTTGTCTTCTCTTGATATGCGTAAAGTGACAAGTAAAAATAAACATTTATTTTTAGTTTGCATGTCTAGTAAAAGTGAACGGAGGGAATAAACGCGAACGGAGGGAGTAATATATAGGTTGTCAATAATTAATTAAGAATTGAATTTTGAGACATACATTAATTAAGCTTTGCTCATTTGTGAAAAGTTGAGAGATTAGGCTGCAAAAGATACCTAAACATTTCTTCTTCTTTCTCATTAGTTGACTAAGCAGTGAATTTCGAAATGCAGGTTGTCATTGAAATGCAAGTAGCCATCAATTAATAAGCATTGAATTTTAAATACGAGTGTCCATCAATTAACTATGCATTGAAATCTGATATATAGGTTGTCATTGATTAATTTAGATTTGAATTTCGAAACATACATTTATTAAGCTTTGCTCATTTGTGAAAAGTTAAGACATTAAACCGCCGAAGATACTTAAAAATTTCTTCTTCTTTCTCATTAATTAACTAAACGGCGAATTTCAAAATATAGATTGTCATTAATTAACTAAGTACTGAAATTTAAAATACAAATTTCCATTAATTAACTAAGCATTAAATTTTAAAATACAAGTGCCCATTAGTTCACTAAGCATTGAATTCTGATATAGTTTTTCATTGATTAACTAAGAATTAAATTTCGAAATATACATTAATTAATCTTCTCTCATATGTGGAAAGTTGAGAGTAGGTGACGGAAGATACCTAACAATCTTCTTCTTCCTCGTTAATTAACTAAGCATTAAATTTTGTTATACAGGTTGTCATTAGTTAACTAAATATTAAATTTTGAAATATCGGTTGTCATTAATTAACTAAGCATTAAATTTTGTTATACAGGTTGTCATTAGTTAACTAAATATTAAATTTTGAAATATCGGTTGTCATTAATTAACTAAGCATTAAATTTTGTTATACAGGTTGTCATTAGTTAACTAAATATTAAATTTTGAAATATCGGTTGTCATTAATTAACTAAGCATTAAATTTTGTTATACAGGTTGTCATTAGTTAACTAAATATTAAATTTTGAAATATCGGTTGTCATTAATTAACTAAGCATTAAATTTTGTTATACAGGTTGTCATTAGTTAACTAAATATTAAATTTTGAAATATCGGTTGTCATTAATTAACTAAGCATTAAATTTTGTTATACAGGTTGTCATTAGTTAACTAAATATTAAATTTTGAAATATCGGTTGTCATTAATTAACTAAGCATTGAATTCTACTCCCTCCGTTTACTTATACTTGTCTAATATTTTAAAAATAAATTTTCACTTTTAGCTTATCAAGAGAAGGCAATTTCATTTTCCTGTTATACTCACAACATTAATTAATTATTTCAAATCATTTTCTCAAAACCATTAAAAATATGCATCAATTAATATGGGTATCATGGTAAATTATGCAATTTATTTATTATTTCTTAAGGGGCGTGAAAAGTCAAAACGTGACAAGTATTCCTTCCGTTTACTTTTACTTGGCATGTTTTGACTTTTCACTCTCCTTAAAAAATAATAAATAAAGTGCATAATTTACCATGATACTCATATTAATTGATGCATATTTTATTGGATTTGAGAAAATGATTTGAAATGAGTAATAAGTACTGTGAGTATAACAAGAAAAAAAGTTTGTCTTCTCTTGATATGCGTAAAGTGACAAGTAAAAATAAAAATTTATTTTTAGTTTGCATGTCAAGTAAAAGTGAACGGAGGGAGTAAACGCGAATGGAGGGAGTAATATATAGGTTGTCAATAATTAATTAAGAATTGAATTTTGAGACATACATTAATTAAGCTTTGCTCATTTGTGAAAAGTTGAGGGATTATGCTGCAATAGATACCTAAAAATTTCTTCTTCTTTCTCATTACTTGACTAAGCAGTGAATTTCGAAATGCTGGTTGTCATTAATTAACTAAGTACTGATTTTAAAATACTAGTTGCCATCAATTAATAAGCATTGAATTTTAAATACGAGTGTCCATCAATTAACTATGCATTGAACTCTGATATATAGGTTGTCATTGATTAATTTAGATTTGAATTTCGAAACATACATTTATTAAGCTTTGCTCATTTGTGAAAAGTTAAGACATCAAATCGCCGAAGATACTTAACAATTTCTTCTTCTTTCTCATTAATTAACTAAACGGTGAATTTCAAAATATAGATTGTCATTAATTAACTAAGTACTGAATGTTGAAATACAAATTTCCATTAATTAACTAAGCATTAAATTTTGAAATACAAGGGCCCACTAATTAACTAAGCATTGAATTATGATATACTCCCTCCGTTCACTTTTACTTGGCTGGTTTTGACTTTTCATTACCATGATACCCATATTAATTGATGCATATTTTATTGGATTTGAGAAAATGATTTGAAATGAGTAATAAACACTATGGGTATAACAGGAAAACAAATTATCTTCTCTTGATATGCATAAAGTGACAAGTAAAAATGAAAATCTATTTTTAGTATACATGCCAAATAAAAGTGAACGAAGGGAGTAATATAGTTTTCCATTGATTAACTAAGAATTAAATTTCGAAATATACATTAATTAAGCTTCTCTCATATGTGGAAAGTTGAGAGTAGGTGACGGAAGATACCTAACAATCTTCTTCTTCCTCATTAATTAACTAAGCATTAAATTTTGTTATACATGTTGTCATTAGTTAACTAAATATTGGAGTCAAAACTTGAGGGAGTACGGTATTGTGCTTAATCTATTATAAATATTCTTAGTATGATGAGTTATGAGAGTTGTTGAAAAAGGCTGCGTCTATATGAAGTGTAGTTTGATTGCTCGACGACGAGAAATGATTTAAGTGTGGGGTGTTGATGATCCACTATTTCATTATTAATAACAAATACTACTAAGCACCCAGCTTAATACGGAATCACGTTCGGGGGTCGAGAACCAGGTCTAGACTTCAAAAATCAAGACAAAATGAGCACTCTTAGAGGGCTACGGCACGAGGGGCGGTGCATGGTGCGCTGCAGCAGTGTATTTGGGCATCATGTTGAATTGTGATGCTCTCTGGATTTTTCCACTAAAGCCCCGCATAGCGCGTTGCCCCATGCGGCGCGCCTGTGTAATTTGTACATAGCCAATGTCCTATTTCAGCTAGGAGAAAGTGGTTTCGTCTGGACCCGACCCTACTTGGTATAACTACATGGAAAAATATTATGTTCTAGACTTTTGACATACTTGGAACTAAGGTGTCATGCCCCGAATTCGGGGAACGCGTCCGACGCTCAACCGAGTGAACCCGGCCAAGCAAGCCTGTTAGATTTCATTCTACCCACACTCATCCATGAATAAAGAGGAAATTCACTCCATTAATCAAACACTAAAAAGATTTCATTAACAACTCCCTTCTCATTTCCATTAGTAGCTTTATTCAAAATTTTCAAAATATTACAAGTTTATAGATATAATGAAAAAGATGTTTGCCAAATACCAACATATCTAGTTCAATCCCCAACATCATACATCACCCACAACCTGTCTACGAAGCCTCTAAGTACAACAGAAGAGTAGTGTGGAAGTGCCGGTAATAACGCCCTGGCCATACCTCAAAACACAATGTACAACTCAAATGACATCAGGCCCGAAAGAAAGTGGGGCTCACCAAAACCTGCTGAATCGAGAGGGACTGCGAACGAGGACTAAAGCTGCCCGTTGATGAACCACTTGCATCCATTGAAGATAGAGTGTCGTGGCAAAAGAGACGTTAGTACATATGGAATAGTACTAGTATGTAAAGCTAACTGTCCACTTTCAAAATAAAATGCCAATATAAGAAAGGAAAAACAATAGAAATAGGAAGTCACAATCAATGATATCCTAATGCCTAGTTAAAACATAATAATTTTCAAAATACGAAAGTAATATATATATATATTTTTGGTTGGGAGATCTTTAGCACCGATATACCACTGTTCACAATACCAATATTCGCGGTACCAATACCACCGTTCATAGTACCAATATTCACAATACCAATACCACTGTACTTTTAGCATGGAGTTCGATCACGACCCGATCGGCCAGGCCATCTCAAGAGACATCAACCACAATCACTCTCAATACCAATACCATCGTACTTTTAATATGGAGTCCGATCACGACCCGATCGGCTAGGCCATCTTATTAGATACATCAACCACAATCACAATTTTAATTATAATTTTCAGTACAATCAGCACCATGTGTACGGTATGGTGTCCGATCACGACCCGATCAGTTAGGCCATCTCACCACAATATCGTGTGGATCGACATCATCCATTTCTATAAATCATCTCATCCCAATTAAGGGGAATAATTTTATCATATCAATCTCATCCCAAATAAGGAGAATAATTACAATCCACTCTTACGCCGATACGTGTAGTTTCGGGGTTAGGTTATTTCAACCTACCCTTCCTCGGTGACTATCGATACTCCCAAAAATATTTTTGATTTACTTACAAAGGAAACAACAATACAAATGCATTTACCTCACAATCTTTCATAGCGTATATAGCCTCATTGGTACTTTCAACATCATTATTCCATTGGCTTTCTTGACCATACATATGGTTCTTCATCCATGGCACAATGGCCATATTTCATATTCCACACATTCATTTTTTCCCTTCTCATGGATCATTATTATAAATATCAACAAATACAATATTCCGGAAATCACAACTTTAGGTTCATTAGTAATAAAGACTTTAAACACAATGGATTTC
>AWOL01S0010257.1:12995-32976 GCA_000715115.1 Nicotiana otophora | reverse complement strand
TATATAATTTATTTTTATCCATATTACACAATTGTACAAAGTGCAAAGTGAATTGTACTGATTGCTTGGAAGTATCTAATTGGCCATTGAGTCTCTTCCCCACTGGAGACTAATAATCAGTATTAAACTATTAACATTTACACTTTAGAAACCCTAGCATCTAAACCCAGCAGCCAACCCTCTCCCGCTCCCTCTCGCCGTCTCGCCTCTCCCTCTCGGCTCTCGCCGACTCGCCTGCCTTTTCAATACTTAAACTGGTACTAATTGGTACAAGTTTGAATTGAAAATATAAGGTCTTGAACTAATTTTCAAAATAAAGGTGGCCAACTAGGCTGCTTTTTCAAATTTCAATGAATAACTTCATCAGTGACGTTACCTTACTATGTCAAGAAATTCTCAAACAACAACCACACACACGCATAGCCAGCAGAACAAGGAAGAAGAAAAGAGGAAGTCAAAAAATGTATGGCCATGTTTTGTAAGTTAAGGATTCATAATTTATTCTAATCTTTCTTTTCTTCACTTCAATTGAAAATCGGGTTGATATTCAGTTAAAGGATATTATAACACAAGCCTGGATAATATTTGAGTTGATAAATATTTGGTTGATATTCAGTTAAAGAATGAAGTTTTTCTATATGAGTTGATAAATAGCGATAGCTTTTCCATTACTTATTAGCAAGATCTTTAACTGAATTTTCTCAGACTAACTATTGTTTCTGTCTTACTTATTTGGATTGAAGGGATGTGTTGAACTACTGACATTAAGTTCAATCTTAACCAAGTTTGTGTTTTTATTTTTTAACTGTTTGTCATCTTCTTAAACAGTAAAAAATCTATTCAAATGATACTGTTGATGTTGCACTTCTCAATCCCTTACCATCCACTTGAATGTAGTATGAGAAGATAAAAGAAGTATCCTCTGTTTATTCTCCAATAAGGTATTTCGCCCAAAGTAATCTTTCATCATGGGTACAGTGATGGATCTCTATAGATTACTTCTCTTTTGATATCCAGTATTTTGTTGTCTCGGGGAAGTACTCCCCAACACTATGTTGAAGTATGTTAAGTTTCAATCAACTGAAACTAAACCGATAACCGCTCGATAATAGCTAAACCGATACCAATCTGCCCGATATCTTATCGGGTGGCTAGCGGATTAATACATTTAAAAATCGATAAACCGATAAGTCAAACTGTTAGGAGTAAATAACCACCTGATTTGCCCGTTAAGCAGCCCTAATTCAAGGAGTACGAGTTCAGGTCAAAGTTCGTGCTAGTTGAATTCAAGATCATCGTTCGTGGCAACTTACATTGATTCAACATCAAACTCAAAGACCCTTGAAATTATTTACTATTGGAAAGAAGAATCAGATGATTCATAGAGATTGTACACTCACATTACTTGAAATCAAATACTACAATTGTTATAATATTTTTTCCAGTTTTAATTATTTTTTTGACGCAAATTTATTACAATATCGTTCATACAATTCATAACCAACAAGCAGTTTGTCTTCCATTATAAGAAATGAAATTACGAAATTGTATTTTTGTTGTACATAATCTACATTTTAGTAGTTTTAATCTATTTAGAACGAAAAATACAAAACTCACACATATGCTAGTGTTAATTCTAGTTAATAATTTTAGTTAAGAACTCTTGAGCTTGCTAGCCTAAGAAAGCCTGTCATTCTTTTTCTTCGACCTGCACTCGTCAACTACTTAATTATAAGAATCACAGACATAGTAAAGTGCCGGTGATTAAATTATCGATACAGGTTTATATGAAAGTCACAATTATATCGGGGTCCGGGTAAGGGCAGGACACGCAATATAGGTTTATATCAAAGTCACAATCATATCGGTACACTAAGCTCCCGCTATGCGCGAGGTTTGGGAAAATATCGGACCACAATAATATTATTAAGATCAAGTTCTATATATTCATGTTGCAAAAAAAAATTAAAAATTAATGTATATATAACTTCAATTCTTATTGCAATTGTGTGAGTGACAGTTATTTCACTCTCTCGCGCCCCCGCCAACAACGTATACAAAGGACACATACACAACAATTACACAACGAGAAGCAAAGAGCCACAAGAAATTCATAAAAAGCGGCGAAAGATTCAAACAACAATTCCTATTCCGCAGCATTGGGTTCTCGTCTCTAACAATGTCACATCCATTCAATCAGATCAACGTCAACCCATTCAATCAATTGATCGAACAATTGATGATCAACGGTCACAGACTTGAAAACAATTGCCGATTTGTTGATGTCTTTTGGGGGGCATTTCGTAACTCTGTTTTCCCCAAATTCTGGAATTTTACAACTCGGATTAGGGATTTGCTAATCTGTCAATGCCATGGATGTATAGACGAAGAATTGAATTTGATGTAGTCTGAGATTCTTCCTTGAATAGTAGAGATGGTATGCTAATTTTTCGATACTCGATTAACAGTGAACTGCATTGCTCTTTTCCTACTCTTTGTTCCTTTATTGAGCTGCTCTATTCTAGTTTATTTGGTACTATCACTATTGAGTTTAACTAATGTCCATCACTTAGGTAATTCATCTTATTTTCAAGATTATATATCTCACTTATAATGGAGGTTAGCTATAGATAATCTGTTGGGTAACCTGACTGTCGGTGTATATAAGTTTAACTCGTTACTATTTGGAAATGAAGGAGGTTTGTTACTATTTGGAAATGAAGGAGATTTGTTTACCACGACATTTTTAAGCATTTTAAGAATATTTTGAATTATTAACTGTTGTGGCTTATATATTGTTTATGTAGTTTCTAGATATGCAAATATTGTAGTAGATAACTTGAAGAATCTATGTCAGAAATCACGCTGAAAACTAAGTAGTTTGACCCTTGTACTCTGAATCCCACACATAAAATGGAACAGAGGGAATATTTAAGATCATGGCATGTTTTCTCGAGTATTAATCTTTTCATGAGTTATAGTGTGTTATTTTTACTAGTTGAAATTTAATGACTAGCGTTAGAGAACCCTAATCTATTTAAAAGACAAACATTTTGAGTATGGGAACGGGGTCGATATCGAGGATTCATACAGTGGATGCTGATTATTTTAGGTTTGAGACATAGTTGTTTGTTATTGTTTGTATACTGCTAATTGGTAAATGGTTTTATATTGGGTGGATATTGAGGATCCATATAGCCTAATCCTCACTAGTTTTTGTTCGAAACATAATTGTAGTTGTTTTTGTTATTGTTTTTATAGTACTACTAATTGGGAAATGGTTTATTCTTGCTGAATAATTTGCCAAAGTCATTGGCTCAATGCTCATGTATTTGCAAAAACTTCATGGGAACTTTAGATAATTTAGAGCTACATTAGGTAACTTAGAGGACCTCAATCCCTGATATGCAAAGACAAATTATTTTTAGTATTTGAATGAAAGGGCATGAATAAATTGGAATAGATGATTCATATAGCTGACCCCAACGAGTTTGAGATTGAGGTGTAGTTGATTTATGTAGCCACTAGTCAGGGATTGAGGAAACATTGAGTGGAGTGTAATTTAAATTATGAAGAACAGAATTTTGAGTGTAGTAGTGAATTGAGGTGTTCAGAATAACTTACAGGACAAGTTTCAAACAAGGTGAAAAACTCAAAAATGTTTTTTCCAGATTAACATTTTATTAATTTTGTCTGAAAAGAGTGTGACAGAAATAGAAAGTTGGTGTCATTAGTTCGTTGAGTTGTATTTCCTTCTGTATAAGTCTGCACATCCGAAAAGCAATAATGGGTTGGGATTAGTTGGGCGTGGGGGAGCAAAAAGTCAGGGAGAAGCTCTTCTCCTTGTTCATTTACTTTAGTCTTCAGATATGTAGTCATCAACGAACTTCAGATATGGCAGTAGTTTCTTTTCTTATCTTTTTTCGTCTTTGGGAAAAAGATATACAGGCGTAGTTATCCAGCAAACTAATTATAAGATGAACCTAATGAGAGCATATTAACATGATGTTACAATCTCAAAGTAGTATGGATATAGTGACTGATCAACAGGAAAATATGTGGTTTTATCTTTAACGGGATCCTCCAACACGTGAAGGAGCACTTTTTTCCCAGTGAAATGCTGGTCTGAAATTTTTAGCATCAACAGACACTTAATCTTTATAATGGAGCATGTGTTCCTATTCTTCAAGCCTCTATCGCTTGATAAGTAAATAACTATATTCTTTGTGTGCTGTTTTAAACAAAAGATAAAAAGAAGAATTTCTGCTTTTGGCTAAGTTCTGATGGAAAGGTAAACTGTATGCAGAGCACTCCAGTAAATATCATTGTAGGTTCTCATGTATGGATTGAGGATCAATCAGTTGCTTGGATTGATGGACAAGTGTCACAGATTAATGGACAGGATGTTCAGGTCCAGACATCTGATGGGAGGCCGGTATGTCTTAGCTCTTTTACAGGGAACAGTATCTTATTCTTGCAGTTTCAGTTTACTTATTTGTCTTCCCATAGCAATTTCAATGTGTATTTTAGAAACCATTTAAGGAGATACTTAACTGACAAGCTGATTTTCTGACCGCTAATTGATTAATCTCTCTTTATTGGCTTAGACGAATCTCGAGTGGGAAATCCATTGTCAAAACTGCAAATGAATGTATTCTGGATTATGAACTTCATAGTGTTATTCAAATACTTGCCAGTGCACAGGATCTTATTCACGAGTATCTCGGCATTGTTTGTTTTAGAATTTAAGCATGATCTTGATTAGTAGTACAGCTTTGCATAGTTTGTGAGTTTAAGAGTGTATGTCGCTACCACATTAGCTTAGAAGTTATATTATACTTCCATGACAAGGGGAGTGCGAGGAGTATTGACATATATTTGAACTGTCTTTGCACTATATCCTTTCTTTCCACTTATTCTGGGGGAGTATTTGAACCAATATTTTGACATGCGTGCTGTCTCAGCATCTGATAACCTTCTAGTGAAAGGCAGAAACATCATTGCTCTGATTTACGTCAATTTACTCTTTTTCTTTTTTTCTTTTTTTGTTTAAGAATGCCTTAATAAAGGGCAGTCTGGTTTCCTCTTAATTTGTGTTGACACAAATTTCAATGCAAGAAACACACCTCTGGCAACGTCTTGGCTCGTAACAGTTTACATATATTTCCACTTTTCAATTCATCTAGGTTACAGCAAATTTATCAAAAATATATCCCAAAGATGAAGATGCTCCTGCTGGCGGAGTCGATGACATGACCAAGTTATCATATTTGCATGAGCCTGGCGTCTTGCAGAATTTGGCTGCAAGATATCAACTCAATGAAATCTATGTAAGTTTACGGTCCATATTCTGTAGATTGGTGAGAATGAATTGCTGCATCTAAGGGTGGTTCAATCATAATCTGGTATAATAATGTGACTTTATGACAGACTTATACTGGAAGTATTCTCATCGCCATCAATCCATTCCAAAGGCTGCCCCATCTATACGATCGCCACATGATGGAACAATACAAGGGAGCCCCGCTTGGCGAACTAAGTCCTCATGTCTTTGCTATTGCTGATGCCGCTTACAGGTACTCATGTGTTCAACTTCCATTCCACAAGATTTACCCTCAGAAAGTATACAATCATAACTGAGATATCAAAATGAATCAGGCAAATGATCAATGAAGGTAAAAGCAATTCTATATTGGTCAGTGGTGAAAGTGGGGCTGGTAAGACTGAAACTACTAAAATGCTTATGCAATACCTTGCTTATTTGGGTGGCCGTAAAGGCACTGAAGGGCGAACTGTCGAGCAGCAAGTTCTAGAGGTAAGTGGTATGATCTTGATGAGTTTAGCTTGTTTTAAACTCTTTACTCCTTAAACTTAGGTAGGTTAGCTAATGGCACACTTCGCTTTTTAGGCTTAAGTCTTCAAGCTTAAGGGTCGTCTGTCGTTTTCTTAGAAGCCTGCTTTACTGGTTTTCTCATTCTTTTAGCTCTTTGTTATTTTATCTCCAGTCAAATCCAGTACTTGAAGCATTTGGCAATGCCAAAACAGTTAGAAATAACAATTCAAGGTGAGATACTGTTCTGCTCATGCTTCCAATCAAGAAGTGACTCATTTAGTTGCTTTGGCATGTGTTTTTTTCTTCTGAATGCTCATTACATATGTTGTTACAGTCGTTTTGGTAAATTTGTGGAGATTCAGTTTGATAAAAGTGGAAGAATATCTGGTGCAGCGATTAGAACTTACCTCCTTGAAAGATCTCGTGTTTGCCAAGTTTCAGATCCTGAACGCAACTATCATTGTTTCTACCTTCTATGTGCAGCACCCCAGGAGGTAAATCAGATTTCATAGCTTCTCTCTTTGTTAATATCTTTCATCTCTTGGTGTAAATTTATTTGATAGTCATGATGTCCTTTTGACAGTTTTCCTATCTTAACAGGAGGTTGAAAAGTATAAGTTGGGGAATCCTAAATCATTTCACTATCTTAATCAATCGAATTGCTACGAACTAGTTGGTGTAAGTGATGCTCAAGATTATCTTGCAACAAGGAGGGCCATGGATATTGTTGGCATTAGTGAGAAAGAGCAGGTAATGTCGTTGTTCATTTAGTTTGTGCTGCAACTTTTTATTTTGAATCAGAGTCTAAGAAGTTATTCCTTGTTTCTTTTTCAGGAAGCAATTTTTAGAGTAGTGGCTTCTGTTCTTCATCTTGGTAATATTAACTTTTCAAAGGGCCAAGAAATTGACTCATCAGTTTTAAAAGATGACAAATCTAATTTCCATCTTCAGACTGTTGCTGAGCTTCTGGCGTATGTTCTTGGACTTCAAATTTTACTTCTCTCTATTAATTTATTCTTTGTTCAAGAATGTTTGATGTGATTTAATTCATCTATCAGGTGTGATCTTAATGATTTGGAAGATGCGCTATTGAAACGTGTAATGGTCACACCTGAAGAAGTTATAAAGAGAAGTCTTGATCCTAATGCTGCAGCAGTTAGTAGAGATGGGCTTGCTAAAACGATATATTCTCGCTTATTTGACTGGTATGATTCTATTATCTGGACCAGATTGTTAAATGTGGTTTCTTATTGATTATTTGACACTAAGGTGCATCGTTTTCTACTGTTTATAGGTTGGTGGACAAAATAAATAACTCGATTGGTCAAGATCCGAACTCAAAATCTCTTATTGGTGTTCTTGACATTTATGGTTTTGAAAGTTTTAAACTTAATAGGTATGCGTCAAATCGTTCTTAGACAGACAGGATAATTGTTAAATGTGGTGTTTTCTCATTGACTCATTAACTTTTGTGTCCCAGTTTTGAACAATTCTGCATTAATTTCACAAATGAGAAGCTGCAGCAACATTTTAACCAGGTATTTCTTGTTGAAATTTTAGAGCATTTTCTGTCCATTTCATCTAAGCCAAAACTGAACTAGAGTGAAAAATTTGCATTTCAGCATGTGTTCAAGATGGAGCAGGAGGAATACACTAAAGAAGAGATTGATTGGAGCTACATAGAATTTGTGGACAATCAAGATGTTCTGGATCTTATTGAAAAGGTTTCCTCATTTAGTTAGCAGAAGAAGCTTTCCTTCATATGTACATGTATTTCTGTTTCTCTGAGTTCTACTTGTCATTTGTCTACAACACTAAAAGCACCTGGGCAAGGAGACTTGTGTAGTGAGAGTTGGTCAGAATTTTCTTGCATCTTTCAATTATTGGGGCGAGGTTTGACTAGCTAGGGAGTCTAAGAAGGAAAGAAAGACTTTTGGAACTTGTAGTTTTAAACATGCCATGAGATTTTTGTGGCCATAAAAGCATGTCACTAAGGATACAATCGGAAGATTAAAGTTAAATTGTTTCAGGTAGCGTTCTTTTTGGAATGGTCTAATAAGGAAATAGTGCCATATAAAATGGAATAGAGGTAGTACTAATTTGCATGCTTGTGTCTTGCACATAAATTTGGTGGTATAATAGGAAATCACTAGAATTTGTTCAAGTGATGCAACTCGACTTCTTAAAAGAGAATTTTTAATTATTTCATTTTTACTTATTGACACCGTTAGATCTTTTAGTTCCTTTGTCATGGTATTTCCTTTAAGTTAATGAGTTTTTGATTCATTTACTTGTATCACTACATTATCTTTAGTTTGCCGGCGGACTTCTTTATTTGGTTTATGTGTAATAGAACCTATTTCGTTAGAGGAAACCAATACTATTAGGTTCCAATTAGATCCAAGTATGGTATTAGAAATTATAAAGTTAGTGGTGCAATGGAAGAAAAGAATAACTCCCGTAAATTCACCGTGCCTTTCTCAGCATTCACTGATTCTCTTGGTTCATCACTTTCCACTTTAAACAGCCTACCACTTTTTTTTGTACTACACCATCTTGAAGTGGCATTTTGTAAATTGATTTATAATGCTTTTTGCAGAAACCTGGAGGTATCATCGCTCTTCTTGATGAAGCCTGGTAAGATGTATTAACACTTCATCTGTTTCTATCATATATGAGTGTTATACTGCTATATGCGTTGCTCCCCTGCATTTAATGTCTGAATGATTGAATTGACATTCTCTTTGAAATGGACTCTTCCAGTATGTTCCCCAAGTCAACTCATGAAACATTCTCTCAGAAGCTTTATCAGACATTCAAGTCCCACAAACGATTTGTCAAACCAAAACTGTCTCGCACTGATTTTACCATTGCTCATTATGCTGGAGAGGTATGAGCTAGATGCTTTCAAATGTTCTTGTGTTGGATATAGGGCATTACTAACAATAAAGGTTTTGGTGTTGTAAGAGTTTCGCTTACTTTCTGTTCAGGTTCAATACCAGTCTGATCAATTTTTGGATAAGAACAAAGACTATGTTGTTCCTGAGCATCAAGATTTGTTAAGTGCTTCCAAATGCTCATTTGTAGCTGGCCTCTTCCCTCCTGTTGCTGAGGAGGCAACTAAATCATCAGCCAAATCGTCGAAGTTCTCATCCATCGGTTCTCGTTTTAAGGTAATTACTGACTTATTTACCTTTGATGGATTTTGGTGAACTGAGAATATTTTTCATCATAGCATAACAGGATTGCCGAACCCTTACTGCTTTAAGTAGGTGAAAACCTGATATTCTGATTAAACTGGTGCAGTTACAACTTGCATCATTGATGGAAACTCTGAATTCTACGGAACCTCATTACATCAGATGTGTGAAGCCCAACAATCAATTGAAACCTGCAATTTTTGAGAATGTTAACATTTTGCAGCAACTGCGTTGTGGTGTGAGTAAAACTTTTGACATTTTTGGATGAAGAATTTCCTTTTGTACTCTTGAACTATATGCTTATATTTTGTTTCTCTCAGGGTGTTCTAGAAGCAATTAGAATTAGCTGTGCTGGTTACCCTACCCGTAAGACATTCTTTGAGTTTCTAAACCGATTTGGTCTTCTTGCTCCAGAGGTCTTGGAAGGACAGTAAGTACTGATTTTGAATTCCTACGCCAAAACAACCTGTTTTTAAAATATAAAAAAAAAAAACTTTAATTCATGGCGTCTTGATTTCTTGATGGCGAAGTGACATGCTATCTTGATTTGACCTGCTTGTGGGCAGTGCCGATGAAAAAGTTGCATGCACAAAGATTCTGGAAAAGATGGGGCTCGCTGGTTCTCAGGTTATTTGACAGTTTTCTTGCTTTTCTACAAAGCTCATTTTTTAGTTCTTTAGCGTCACAATCGATAGCTTTACGTTATTCAGTTATGTGCATATATCTCTTTCTCGTCTAGCACTCTCTGTAGTTTTAGACTTAAGTAGAAAATCAATGTAGTAGAACCCTCTTCAACTTGTTGATATGGCTCATCTCTTGTAACATATCTGTTATACTTAATTTGCAAGGTATAATCTTAGGTTGACCATTCTACATTGATGTACATTGTTCTCATTTTCAAGCAAGGAGCTAGGTTTTCCATTGCCGTCTTTTTTCACCAAAAGAAAAGAAGATCATGTTTTTAATTTGAGAAGTCATTCATATCACGCTTATATCTAAACCATGGTTAATTTGTCTGTTATCTGCAACACTTTTATATCCGTTTTGTTTACGGACAACTGGAGTGTAGGCTGGCATTGCTTACTATATCATTTTGTATGCTGAGGGCTAAGACTATTACTATCCACTGTTCGCATGGTTAATATTGGTTCGTTTGTTTGGGATAGTTCTCCACAATATTGTCATGTACAGTTTACATGCAGCATTCTTAAGGTTGATGCTCTCTTTTACTCAATGTAACATGATTTCCGAAATTTATGAATCCACTAATTTGTTTGAGAGGTCGGATCGGTTTTGCAGATCGGAAAAACGAAAGTTTTTCTCAGAGCTGGTCAGATGGCTGAGCTGGATGCACGCAGAGCACAGAAACTAGCCACTGCAGCTAAGACAATCCAAAGGAAAATTAGAACTCATATCGCTCGGAAATACTTTCTTGCTTTGCAGAAGGCTGCAATTTGCTTACAATCCTCATGCCGAGGTTTGTCTATCATTATCTCTTGGCCCATGCTTTATAAGTGCAAAAACAAGTACCATGTAATTAGCTTACTGAGTTTTGTGTTCTCGCTTTATTATGTTCAACAGGAAGGCTTGCTTGCAAATTGTATGACAATATGAAAAGACAAGCTGCTTCTATCAGAATCCAGACAAAATTGCGCGGACACTTGGCCCGAAAGTCCTATACTAGACTCAAAATCAATGTCATTGCTCTTCAGACAGGAATTCGAATGACAGCTGCACGAAAGGAATTCAGATATAAAAGACAAACCAAAGCAGCAATTATTATACAAGTTAGTTTACTTATGTTTTCTATTGATTCAGTAGGTTGACCATGCTTTTTGTTCTCTGCTATTACAACAACAACATCAGCAACAACTACGCCTCAGTCCCAAACAAGTTGGTGTTCTCTGCTGTTAACTAGAAAAAGTTTGCAGGCACATTGGCATGGACACAGAGCCTTTTCATACTACAAGAAACTCATAATTGCATCTATTGTAACACAATGCAGATGGAGGGGAAGGGTTGCAAAGAAAGAACTTCGGAAACTAAAGATGGTAGGTTTAGGGTTGTTATCCCATTTATTCTGTATCACAATTTTACTTTCCTTTGACTTGCTCTGAGATGACGCTCTGTGACCTAACTAAAAATTTGCTAGCTAAGGCCTTTATTTAAGTGGTGGATAACAGAGGCGGAGCCAGAATTTTAACTTTTGAAGTTGGATAATATATCAATCTCTCTCTATACTTGTCTTCGGTTTATTTACTTTACAGTTTTATTTTATAACACGTTATGAGTTCTGAATTTTAAAACGACGACTTCAAGTGCTAATAACTGGGTTCTAAATTTGATATTTGTACATATTTAATAAACTTCTCAACACAAATAAATTGTTTGTGCAAAAGCTACTGGGTTCGGCCAAATCGGCATTCGGGCTTCTAGCTCCGCCCCTGGTGGATAATTTCACCTTTATTATTGTTATTTGCATAACAAAAGACTAAAGCTATTCTGCAGTATGATGGATCACTTAATCACTCCTCTGAACTTATAGTACCCCTAGTATTTTCAGCTAAGGAGTTGTCCTTCCACATGTCAAGAAGAATGTATCAGAATTGTTGTTTTCTATTTGATAGAGTAAATTCTATTTTGTGTCTATCACTATCTGATAGCCTGTCACTAATATTTCCTGTCACCTGTGGATTGTTAATACACATTTCCATTACCTTCAGGCTGCAAGAGAAACAGGTGCACTAAAAGAAGCAAAGGATAAGCTTGAAAAACAGGTTGAAGAACTTACATGGCGTCTGCAGTTGGAGAAACGTCTAAGGGTAATACACTTGCATTACATCGTGTATTTCCTTTTCCTTCTTGATATGTAAGAACAGTGGAGAATTAACCTGGATATCATCGGGGAACAAGATATTAATCAAAAGCTAAATATTCTTGCCGCTTTTTGGCTGTCGCTCGGACTCTCCGAAAATGTCACCAGGTGCATTTTGAGGATCTGGCACGGGTGTGGCATCATTTTGGAGAGTCCGTGCAACACAGCTTTTTGGCTTGTGGATTATGATAAGTTTTCCATTTTTAGAAAAGGGACACTATTTGATGCATTATTTCACAGACGGACTTGGAAGAAGCAAAGGGCCAGGAGATAGCAAAGCTGAAGAATTCCTTGGAAGAAGTGCAAAGCAAAGTGGATCAAACCAATGCGCTGCTCGTCAAGGAACGTGAGGCTGCTCAGAAAGCAATTGAAGAAGCCACCTCAATCGTTGAAGAGAAGCCGGTTCTTGTCGAGGATACAGAAAAGATTGATGCTTTAAATGCAGAAGTGGAAAATTTAAAGGTAACGACACTGAACTCGTAAAGTTAACCCCGTGTGCTCTCAACATGACATTTCCCCCACCCTAGAACTAAGGAGAGACTGTACAGAATGAGTGTAAATTCATCTTTTTCAAACTTTATATAGGTATTATTGCAATCGGAAAAGCAACGTGCTGATGATTCTGAGAGGAAATGGGCTGAAGCTCAAGAATCAAGTGAAGAAAAGCACAAGAAGTTGGAAGAAACTGAAAAAAAAGTACAACAACTTCAGGAATCAGTGAGCAGGTAACTACTATAAATTGATAAGTTGTTTTATTCCTTATGTACTGTAAGGATACAGATTACCAACCTTTGAGACATTAAAATAACTAAAATACAGTAATGTCACAACCCAGCAGGGAGACCGTGACCGACACTAAGTAATGCTGGGTCATGACAAGCAACGGATTTCCTTTCTAAGAATCTATTTTTTTGAGTGGGAATATCCTTCTGTTTGTTCTTCTAATTGATCTAAAGCTCAGATTCAAAGTCGAGACTAGTATCTGTGAAGAAGATTACCAAGTTTATCTTCCACCTCTTTCATGTGAGGGAAAGTTCTTTATACAATATATATAAATAAACATGTACCCTCTCTCAGTTTAGGCTTTTAGATGAGACCGTTCACACACTCGGTTTCTTTGTTATATATGTACATACACCATTATGAATTGGTCCTGTGACTTGAAGGTTAATTGCTCAAGTTGTGCTCGGAAGTCAGTCAGTTACTGGTCCTCTTTCAGTGGTTAATGATTGTCATAGTCACCTCTGACCAATGTCGAGGAAATGATAGCTCTTGATTTAAACCTGCTTTGAACACCAAATATTGTCTATCAGTGATATCCTTGTACAACAAAATGTACATCTCGGAGAACCTTGGACATTTTCAGGATTTAATTGATGAAATTTTTTGCCCTTCTTACCAATAGGCTTGAAGAAAAGCTCACCAACTTAGAGTCGGAAAATAAAGTACTTCGCCAGCAGGCTCTGACAATGGCACAGAATAATAAATTGCTGTCTGGACGATCAAGATCGAGTATTCAGGTAATCCTGCAAACCTTGACTCATATTGGATGTTAAATCTATAACTTACTTTTCCATGTTCTATGATATTTGCAGAGGACCGAGAGCACAAGAAGTAGTAACATAGTAAGTCAAAGGCTTGCATATTAATTATCCTTTTAGTATATTGCTGACCTCTTGTTTTGGTTGACTAACAATTGAAATTTGTAAAGGATCTGCATAGCACTTCATTTTCAAGGGAAAGTTCTGAGGTTGAGGGAAGACCACAGAAATCACTTAATGATAAACAACAGGAGTATCAGGACTTGCTCATCCGGTGTATTGCACAGCACCTTGGCTTCTCTAAGGGCAGACCTGTTGCGGCCTGCATTATTTACAAGTGCCTTAGGCAGTGGCGATCGTTCGAAGTTGAGCGAACCAGTATCTTTGACAGGGTAATACAAACCATTGGCCAAGCTATTGAGGTCAGTGTTAATGTAGTTAATACATTGTCACAGTGAAGGATGCAGATAAATAAAATAAAGGTTTATTTTCCACTTTAAAAACTAGTTTTTATGTATTGTAGACTCAGGACAACAATGATATGTTAGCCTATTGGCTATCCAATGCATCTACTTTGTTGCTTCTGCTGCAACGTACGTTGAAAGCTGGTGGTGCTGCTGGGATGACCCCACAGCACAGGCGATCGTCATCAGCCTCTCTATTCGGGAGAATGACACAGGTGAAAATAGTTCCATTTTTTCCATTGATATTTATCATTTATGTATAACTCTTTTTGCTGATAAAAAGATTTTGTAGAGCTTTCGTGGAACCCCTCAAGGTGTCAATCTTTCTCTCATTGATGGTGATTCGGCTGGTGGAGCAGATAGCTTGCGCCAAGTTGAAGCCAAATATCCTGCTTTATTGTTTAAGCAGCAGCTAACAGCATACGTGGAAAAGATTTATGGAATGATCCGTGATAATCTTAAGAAAGAGATTTCTCCACTGCTGGGGTTGTGCATTCAGGTTCAAAGATATTACCTTAGATTTATCTAAATAGTTTAATTTAGTAGAGAACATTAGATGCTTGGTGTACTGAAACCTTTTTACATGTTTCAATGTATGGTTTAGGCACCAAGAATATCCAGAGCAGGTTTACTTAAAGGGACAACAGCACGTACACTTGCAAATGCTGCTGCTCAGGAAATTTTGATCGCTCACTGGCAAGGAATTGTCAAGAGCCTTGCTAACTTTTTGAACATATTGAAAGCCAATCATGTAAGAGCCGCAGAAACATATTGCTGGGTTTATAACAGTGAGATTAATGGTATCTGATCTCTGCCCATCTGAATATTGGACTTCGGTGAACAGTAGAACAGGACAACAAAGAGAAGAAAATTGGAACCAAAAGTAGCTATAACGATAGGACTGAAGTGGTTTCGCAGGCAACTTTTGAGATTTATAGTTTTTACTTTGCTAAGGATGAATATTCAATGTGCTCTGATCTTACTTCGATTACTAGTATCAATAGTTAATATCCTTGAGATTCTCGCTCCATAGTTCTTGTTGATTGAACTAAAACTATACAAAATCCTAAGCTCCACTATCCTTTGCAATCCAACTTAGGTGATTTCGCGAAGCAATGGTGTTGGATAGCTCTCATCATTTCCTTCACCAAGTGACTAATATGATATAGGATTTGAGATGAATTCCATAACTTGATTCACAACTCACCTGCGGTTACTATTTTTATTTTAAATATATAGATAATCTGACAGATTACTGCTTTTTTTACTTGCTTTAGTGTGAAAGATATTATGGAACTCTGATCAGATTGATAAGCTGTCCGTTTAATATTGCTCTGCACTGTAGTTAATAAGAAGTTACTTTCATGTAATTTAAGTAATATATTCTAGATGAAGGAAGAATGACCGAACTCTTCTGAAACGCGTGGCCGTCTGTAAAGTATATGATGCATTGTGGCAGAACATTCTCTATCATAAATTAAGTCATACATATATGAAAAGAAGTGATATATTGGTTACCTCAAGATACGACTTTTAGACTTGGGGTAGATTCTGTCTTGCGAACAAGTACCTATTGGCTTTTTCGTAATTAGGGTTATTTTCTTTCTGGTATTTCAGGTGCCTCCATTTCTTGTACGCAAAGTATTTACTCAAGTCTTTTCTTTCATCAATGTCCAATTATTTAACAGGTTTGTTGTCAAGGAGCATCTCATAATATTTTTTTACTTCAAGATTCAAGTATCGACTAAACGTCTAAACCTTATATTTCTTTATTTGTGCCTCCTTGCTGTAGCCTTTTGCTGAGAAGAGAATGCTGTTCATTTAGCAACGGTGAGTATGTAAAAACTGGCTTGGCAGAACTGGAACACTGGTGCTACAAAGCAACTGATGAGGTACCTTGGTCTCCTGCCACTTGTTAAACATTATTCACCCACTCTTTTTTCTCACTGATGAAAGGAACTTGTTCAGTATGCAGGACTAGCTTGGGAGGAGCTCAAACATATAAGACAGGCAATTGGATTTTTGGTAATGCATCTTCTAATCTGGATTAAAGAGAAAATTGAATGTATAAACTGAAAGAGAGTAAAGGCAAAGGACACCGTTATCTAGTGCATATTTTTTGATAAAAAACAATAGCAAGATTTTGCCTAGTAATATAAGATAGAAGAAAATTAGTGGTAATGTTTGAGAAATACATTTGTGCCTCAAAGGGTTTACAAAGGAGTTCATAATGTCCAGGCTGCTCCTCCCATTGCCTTAAAGTTTTGGGTTTCGTTCTCTCTTCATCTATCGCTTTGGGCTTCTCTCTCAACTCAGCCCATCAGCTGCACTGGGCTTCTCTCTCTCTCTCTCTCTCTCTCTCTCTCTCTCTCTCTCTCACACACACACACACACACACACACACTCTCAATTCAACCCATCGAGCAATAAAATCAGTCCACGTGTACACCTTAGAACCAGATTACACATGCGGGAGGGTGTTAAAGCAAAACAGCTGCCCCTCATTAGTTGAGTAAAGGTTTCCAAAGGAACTTATAATGTCCTGGGTTAGTGCACTCATTGTGTTAAGGTTTTGGGTTGGATTTCAGATTCTTTCACAATTACAAATTTATGTCCTTGCCCTGTACTAACAGAAATCTCTTTTCATACTTATTGCTATGCAATATGATCATGATTGAAGATATGTGTCACAAAATTTGACTGAACAAACCTAAAAACTGTAGTTCCAAAGAATTTGGAATGAGCCTTGTCCATATTTCATCAGAAATCCTTAATTATGTTCCTTTTGACAATGCCAGGTCATACACCAGAAGCCAAAGAAGACATTGGATGAAATAAGTCACGATCTATGTCCTGTAAGTACTGGACAACTACATATTCTGAAGAGCTATATCTTGAGACCATACGTTATCATTTTCATTAAGTTGTGAATTATGAACAGGTGCTTAGCATTCAACAACTTTACAGAATCAGCACAATGTATTGGGATGACAAATATGGCACACATAGCCTTTCGCCAGATGTAAGCCATAACTTATGTCCAGCAAATATTCTAGATGTTATTTTGGTACCAGATAGTCTATAATTTTGATGTTCCTTTGCGTCATGTAGTGCATATTGATTTTATGGCCATTCTCAAGTTAGATACAACAATTTTTCAATAGTATGTCCTCAATCCCTGCTTCACTAAGTATGAATTCATTATTTCTTGCTGGGATTGGCTTATGCAGCTTTGAACATTGTCTCCTGCATCTTTAGTTGCCCCACATCTTCTTACTTTTGTCCTCTCCTAGCATATAATGAATAGAATTTATCAATTATTTGACAGGTTATATCCAATATGCGGGTATTAATGACTGAAGACTCTAACAATGCAGTCAGCAATTCTTTTTTGCTTGATGATGATTCGAGGTTGGTTATGAGATTCTATTATCCTAAACTTTTGCCTCTTCCTTTCTGTGCACCACGTCCTGAGAATGAACGTTTCACTGATTGCTGATCACACTTGTTGATCATGGTGCAGCATACCGTTCTCAATTGATGACCTCTCTAAATCAATGGATCAGATTGATATTGCAGACATCGAACCACCCCCACTTATTCGAGAAAATTCAGGCTTCAGTTTCTTATTGCCACGTGCAGACTAATCGCCCTCAATAAGAATTCAGTCCTGGGAACTTGCAGCCCACGTCTTTGAATTTGTGTGAGCTATGGAGGTGCGTATGAATGCGTTGATCAGGTCATACAATGTTCAAAAAATGCAGAATAAACATCTCATGGATATATCTCTTATTGAAAATGAACCTTGATTTACATTTGCTTTGTGTGGAATTGAGTCTTTCAAACACAGTGGATAGCAGAGTTGGTCGATTCCTATGTAGATAATTGATTCTTTGAGGACATACCGTTCATGCTGAAATAGCTCGATTTATCTTGATTTTGGTTATACGAGTATCTCAGTTTAGACGTCCAGCTTCTTTTTTTTGTTCTTAACAATTGAATTTGTTCTACTAATGCCTGTTTTCTTTGTAACTACAGTATCTTTTCTATTTTTTCCCTTTTCTCTAAAGGAGCTTTCTATTTGGTGCATGACTTATTTTTCTTTGTGGACTTTTTAACTCTTTTTCAGGTTTAATTGAACAGCTAGTAAACTGCACAGAGCGGACGCGCCAATAATCATGTCCAACCATTGTACTATGAGGGGGCAGTGGAGAACAATACATACAGCTAATTTTTTTTGAAAATATATATTAATTCTAAATTTGTATCCCCCACTACAAAGTAAGAGTGGATGCAGTGGTACTCTATACCACTGATTTTTAAAATCTTGGATTCGTCTCTGTGTGCAACCCTTGTTGTTTCTGTAAATTTGGGAGGACAACTTTTGGGAATTTCCCACACAAATCCATTAAGTGAAAGAGATCAATGCATTGCTTCAAATAGCAGTAAAATCTGTGAGCATATTTTTGCAACAAAATCAGAAGAGTAATTTGGGGTATATGTTGGTTTCGATGAAAAGGCTCGCGTAAACCCATTCTTCTTATACCTCAACGCCAATAATACAAGTGATTTGTTTTGTTTTATATGGTATTCAAGAACTTGTTTGTGTTCATTTTCGCGATTTGTGATGTGAATTCGGATTATTGTTTTCTCTCTAGATTTGAGGAGGTCCAAAGTAAAGAGGAAAAAGAAAGCAAGTTGTTTAGATTATTGATGATTTCATTATATAACATTAGCTCCTTATTCCTTAAGTTTTCACATATTTCTATGTCAATAGTTGTTTATCTGAGAGTGTTATGAATTCATTAACGGAGTTAACTTAGTGTCAAATATTTAGCTCTCTCTAAACTCCAAAATATTTTAGACAAGAGTGGGTTGCTCTAGTGGTAAGCACCCTCCACTTCCAACCAAGAGGTTGTGAGTTCGAGTCACCCCAAGAGCAAGAGCAAGGTGAGGAGTTCTTGGAGAGAGGTTTTCGAGTTTCTATCGGAAACAACCTCTTTACCCCGGGGTAGGGGTAAGGTCTGCGTACACACTACCCTTCCCAGACCCTACTAGTGGGATTATACTGGGTTGTTGTTGTTGTTGTTGTCTCTAAACTCCAATTAATAGCTGCTATATTTTTATTCTTCCTTTTTCTTCTTTTCGTTGAACAACATATTATGACATACGTAAAATTTTAAGTTATAAATTTGATTAGGAGTGGCAGGAATATATATTAGGCATTTGGTATTCAGAATTTGTTGACCCGACTAATTTGGATCCACACCGGATAAGTTCACTGAGGAGAGTAAATTGTTGCCCATCAAGACTATATACTGAGGAGAGTATATTCACTGACGAGAATATATATTCTCATTTTTCATGACTTGAACTCTAAACTTTTGGTTGTGGGGGATCTCAATAATTCTACATACCCCTTGATGGTCAAATATTGACGTGTAACATCACATATTTTAAAATTTAGATATATCGACATATAAATGAAGTGCATTGTATTTTATCAAATTTGACTACATACATGGGAGATCTCCTTATGTTTTCTATCATTATCTATGATATTGATAGCTTCATCTTTCTAGGCTAAATCTAGGCCAGAACATTTGTTTTCCTTCCTAGATTATAGTATACACAAACTATTCATTTTTTTGTGATAATATGCAATGAATGCATGAGTTATTCCTTTTTTTAAAACAAAAGTATTTACAGATTTCATATATTATAAATGATAAGTTCATACTTTGCTGATCGAACCCGTAACCCGCAAACCAGGGCTGGCTCTACCAGTGTATGGGGTAAGGCAAGTGCCTAGTTGGGGGCCCCAATTTTTAGGAATAATATATATTTTATAGGTTTATAGGTTTTTCTTTTCTTCTTTTTTTTATATACATATAGTACTTTTATAGTACTATATGACAAGGTGGGTTGCTCTGATGGTAAGCACCCTCCACTTCCAACCAAGAGGTTGTGAGTTCGAGTCACCCCAAGAGCAAGGTGGGGAGTTCTTGGAGGGAAGGATGCTGAGGGTCATTTGGAAACAGCCTCTCTACCCCAGGGTAGGGGTAAGG